>PVJN01042568.1:0-20032 GCA_004026805.1 Lasiurus borealis | reverse complement strand
AAAAAAAAGAAGAAACCAATAAAAACAAAACAAAATTCTATGCTCAAAGAAATTTATAATGTTGTATTAAACCAAGTTAAACAGGTTTCTTTTATTTTTTACTACTCAAGCCTTTAATATGCTAATAGGCACTGTGAATTCTCTAAGATTCTAAAAAGCATTTGCTCAGTTTTTTAGACAACAGAACCTTTTTTGATGCAGTGATGTCATCACACATCATATGACCTCTGAAAAACTCAATTGGGTGCAAAAGGCAACTTGTATCATATTATTATGAAAATAGTTTTGGCATCAAGGATCACCTAAAAGGGGCTCAAAGGCTCCCTAGAGTTTTTCTGGAACTGCTGTCCTAGAAAATAATATGCTTGAAGTCTTATTTTTAAAATATCATGGCACTAAATATCATCTTGCTCCTTGCAAAGGATAAAGGAGAAAAAGCACATGAAAAAATACGGATATGTGTTCTAAGAATCAGTCCCTTATTCTACCAATTCCTCATTTTCCTTTAAAAAATATTTTATTGATTTCAGAGAGGAAGGGAAAGGGAGAAAGAGATAGAAACATCAATGATGAGAGAGAATCATTGATTGGCTTCTTCCTGCAGGCCCCTTACTAGAGGTGGAACCCATAATAGGGGCATGTGCCCTGATTGGGAATTGAGCCATGCCCTCCTGGCTCATATGTCACCACTCAACCACTGAGCAACACTGGCTGGGCTCATTTTCCTTTTTTATCTTCTCTTCCTTTCTTTCTTCTAAAAACTCTTTGTTGCTCTACAAAGGATTTAAGGTAACTTACTCTTCCAGTAAGTCAACATTCTTGTTGACAGGGGCATATTTAAGAATAAATAAGGTGTTACTATTTTAGGGGGACTCCTGACCTCCACCTTAGCCCCAGATTCTCCTCTACTAGTATCCTATAGGCCAGGGGTGGGGAACATCCAGCCCACGGGCTGTATAAGGCCCACAAAATCTCTTGGTTTAGCCTGCCATGGCAACTGCAGGCAGGACTGAAGTTCATTAGGTCTAGGAGCTTTTTCCATAGTGACATAAATTCATATTAAGTGAATTACATTAAGTGAATGATGTTACAAATATTCAAATGGCCCTTGGCAGGAAAAAAGGTTCCCCACCCCTAGTATATGCCAACTTAAATCTTCTATCGTTAGCATTTTGTTTATTTGGTAAGGCCATGCCTTTCTAGAAAGAGACCTGAGTGCAGATACAATTTCAATACAGTCAGAGGTGTGGACTCATTGGGTTCAGCATATGCGCGAGCCACTCAGACTGGCGATCTCACCCAGGGAGAGGCAAGTACTGCAGTAGGTACCTGCAGGACCCTAGAAAGTGAGGTGCCCTGGTTAGAAGGAGCCACTTTTGCTTTTAGGAAAATGTCCAAAGATGCATTTTATTCACTTAACAATTTTATGCAGGGTCTGCCCCTGAACCGAGGTCATTGCATGTTTATTCTAGACCACAGGTCTTTGAACCTGCCTCACACCTTTGGTTAAAGCTAATGTGGCATTTAGGCTACTGCTCTGTAATTTGACAACCCAGGCCAGGTGGGGAAATATGAAATTTGCTGTAAGCAAGGCGGTCCGGGACACCCCCTCTGTTACAGTGGCCAGCGGCAGGGGACAGAGTCCTTTGCTTATAGGCAGGTCAGTGGCATCAGGATGCTCCCATCCACACAATCTGGGCCAGACGGAGAATCACAGCTTGGAGGGGCAGTGAGTGTCCTCTCCCTCTCAGAACACCAGCACCCCTGTCCACACTCTTTGTCTTCTCCATCCTCCCACCATTTGAGGCTGTGACTCTCTGTAACTGGGTGAGAGAGAGGGCATGCCTGCCAGCTGATGCTGACAAGGAATCGCTGATTTCTTACACTCGGCATTGTCGTGCAAATTGTGGGCAAGGTGAGTCTCTAGCTGTTTGCCTGGATTGGTCTTATATGGTTGTGTGCCCCTCATCAAGGGAAACCCACCCAACTGTTTTATTAATAACAAAACACGTTTACCAGGAGTTTTTCACATATATTAATTAGCACATACATTAACAACATATACTGCTTTTAGAAACTACATCTGAGGAAATAGAAAATGGAAAAGTCATCCATAACCTGATTCCCCAGAGATAACTGGTCTGCTTCAGTTGTAAATCTCTCCCTTCCTTTCTCTAGCTCTCGCTTCATATGCAGCTACGTATCCATGTGGACCAGTATCCCCATCTTTGCATCCGTCCCTGCGCTGAATTGTTGCAATGGTTTACACAGGGGAAGGGCCATTTTCATGTTTGGATCCCCGGGCCTGGAGGGTAAATGGAGCAGACAGCACCGGGTCTGGCCCCCATTCTGCCTCGGGAGTGAGTCTACTCAGGGAGAGAGGAATCTGCTCACAGCCTGGGTAGAATTCAGTCTGGCTCTCACGCATTGAGGGCACGCTGACAGGAGGGAGGGTAATTGTCCTCAATAATGTACTGAGGTGGCTGCTTTCTTTCTTGACACCCCCTGGTCACAGAGTGGGGTCCTTGGGCAAAGAAGATACCACCCACTTGGCCAGTTCATAGCTCCTCCAGCCCTCACCAGGGATGTTGCTTTGCAATTCATCTGAGATCTCCTAATTTCAAGTCTGTATTTAGTCTTTCTGCAATGGAACACTTCCAATAGTTAAATATGAAATCTAAAGCATTATAATATATAATATATAGCAGCCTTCTAGTCCATATAAAACGTGTGGAGAGACATGAGCACTCATGGGCTGTGATGAGTCACCTTGGGTTTCTCAGCAGCTCACCACCACTCTTCATTCCGCAGAGTAAGCAGAGAAAGAGTGAGGTGAGTTGAGCTTGTTTGAGGCCAACACCAGCCAGCTAGTGCTGTGCTTCTCTCTGTTGGCTCAGCCCCTCCCCAGGCCACCCCTGTTGCTTTCTCTGTTTATTTTGCAATTAGTGCTAGAAGGACACTCATGGGGAAACTTTTGCTTGGGGGCCCGAGTTTATATTTCAGAATGCCTTCCTCTCCTTGGAGCACAGATTCTGTAAGGAGAGTTTGAAAACAATAGCTCTCAGTGTGCTTCCAACAAGGCCCTTGATAATGGTTCTTGGTAATTATAACAACCTCAAACATGATCCTTTCCGCTCGCAACCACCCAGGTCCTCGACTTCCTCTGCTCCGGTGATCTTGTCCTTTATTGCATCTGGGCCACTGATACCCAGGGCCATGTCCTTGACTTTTTTTGCCATTACCAACAATCTCATGCTCTCTCCATAATCTCAATTCCAAACACCCCACTCTCCTGTCACTATTCTGCCTTCCAGCTCAGTGTTCTGTTCCCTCCGATCAGTGGTTCTCAACCTTTTTTAATGCTGTGACCTTTTAATACAGTTCCTCATGTTGTGGTGACCCCCAATCATAAAATTATTTTCGTTGCTACTTCATAACTGTAATTTTGCTACTGTTAATGAATCATAATGTAAATATCTGTTGAGAACCGCTGCTGTAGAGCCTAAGACCATTGGAAAACAGATATTTACATTATGATTACATTACATTACTCAACTTGTGGGTCGAGACCCACAGGTTGAAAACTGCTAGCAAGGCCGCCTAAGATCATCAGAAAACATATTTACATTATGATTCATTAACAGTAGCAAAATTACAGTTATGAAGTAGCAACGAAAATAATTTTAAGACTGGGGGTCATCACTACATGAGGAACTGTATTAAAAGGTCATAGCATTAAAAAAGGTTCAGAACCACAGCCTCTGTTGATTCTTCATCCTCCTTGAGATCTACAGTGAATTGATCTACCATGGTTTCACCGTTCCTCAGCCCGCACCAGCACCACCCTCAAGTCCTCACTGCCCTCCATATCCTCTTAGATTATGTGGTTCACTCATGTTCATGCTGCCAATTAATACACAGCTCCCTTTGATCCCTCTCTCCCTTCATTGTACCATCCTGGCAAAACCTTGTCCCTGGCTGAATCTACCCTGTGTACTCTTGTCTGCCCCTGCCCAGCTGGGTGTGGCTGCCTGGGGTTACGTTAAGTTCATTATCACAGCTGCAGGTGGGCCCTCCGTGTTGCCTGAAACTCATATTATTGTCCTACCCACTTATTCTCACACTCTCCAAAACAGTGACTTCTCATTTTCTCCTTTCTCCTCAAACCCTCAACCTTCTTCCTCCATCCTCACTTCCAGCTGATGACCTCGTTTCCTAATTCACTGACAGAATAGATCAATCAGCTGACAAGTTCCATGTTTCTACCACCATACCCCCTGCCCACCCTCACCCGGGCCTATCCTTTCTGCCTTCCTGCAGTACAGGATGAATTCCCAAGCTTCTGTGAGCGATACTCAAAGTGTGGTCCTCAAGCCTGACTGGCAGCAGCAGTCTCAACTAGAAGATGATAAAAAGAAAAAATGCAATTTTTGCAGCCCTACTCCAGACCCACTGAATCAGAATTTCTGAGACGAGGCCTGAGAGTTTGTGTTTCAATGGGTTTTCCAAGAGAGTCTTATGCACAATGAAGTTTAGGAAGCTTAGGAAACTCCAAGTAGATCCTCTTCTCTCTCACCTACCCTAGGATATCTCTCCAGGTCTGGCCCTCTCTTTTGCCTCATCACACTTTCCCTTCACTACAGGATAATTTTCCATTATAATACAAACAAGCTGGAGACAAAACAAAACAGAACAACCTCTTGATTCCAAATCTCACTTTAGCTACCACCTTTTTCTACTTCTCTTTTTCTCTTACACTCCCCTCAACGAGTCTTTTGCTCCCACCATCACGCCAAACTGATCTTGCTGAGGTCATTATAGCAGAAATCAGCCAGATGGTCACCCAATTGTTCCTTTTCTGGGCACACAAGTAAATGATGTTTCCAAATTTCTTTGCATCTAAATGAGGCTATGTGATTAGTTCTTGCCATAGGAACGTGAAGGGGAATAAGGTGCCACCTCCGGCTCAGGTGTTCCGGTGTGGATGTGCTTCATTGTGAACCGTCCTTTCCCTTTCCAAGGTGAACACAGCCACACACTGAAGATGGAAAGAGGCTGAGCACCTAAATTACACATGGAAGGCTCTCTGCCAAACACTTGATTGGACTGTGACATGAATGAGAAATATACTTTTTATTGTGTTAAGTCACTGATTTGGGGATTGTTACATAAGTAAACCTACCTTAATGTCAGTGACCTCCACATTGCTAAGTCCGATAGTGAATTCTCAGTTATCATCTATGTATATAAAAAGGCATCTACTATAATGGCCATAATGACCTAATAACTGGTCACCATGGTGCCCACTGTAGCCAGCAAACCATCCCGAGCAGGGCCTGCTGCCCAAACTCCTCCTCTCTGCCCTCCCCCCAACCAGCCTGGCCCTGATCGGGGGCCCTGAATGGGCCTGATCCAGGTGGGCAGGCTGACCAACCTCTCACCATCTCCTCCTCCCAACAGGCCCAGCCCCTGTCCGGCCTGATTAGGGCCAGGCTAAATGGACCCCACTGGTGCATAAATTTGTGCACTGGGCCTCTAGTCACATATAACCAAATAGCAGCATCTGGCAAAGTTGGTTGATGGCTCCTTCTTGAGAAATTTTCTTCACATATTCTTTAGGCCTCTTTTATTTTATTTTTTAAAATTCTTAAACTCAGTTTAATATACATTGCTAATTCTTTGTGTTAGCTCCCTTCAGGGCTCAGTCCTTGCCTCTCTTTTTATTAGCACTCATTTTTCTGTTAACATCATCTTGATCTTGGCTTTAAATACCTTCTGTACAGCCCAGCTGGCATGGCTCAGTGATTGAGCATTGACCTATGAATCAGGAGGTTGTGGTTTGATTCTCAGGCAGGACACATTCTGAGGTTGCAGGCTCAATCCTCAGTGTGGGGCATGCAGGAGGCAGCCAATGAATGATTCTCTATCATCATTGATGTTTCTATCTCTCATTCCCTCTTCCTCCTCTCTGAAATCAATAAAAGTATGTTTAATAAATAAATAAATACCTCCTGTACAATGATGCTTCCCAAGATTACATCTCTATCCAAGACTTGCTACTAGACATGTCCACTCAGTGTCTAACAGACACCTCGGACTTAACATAGCCAAACCATACTCCTGATGCCTTTAATTCTCACCTGTAGTCTTTCCCATCTCAGAAAAAAGTTAACTTTATCCTTCTGATTGCTTCAGCCCCAAACCATAGACTAATATTGATTCTGTCTTATTTCCCACATTCCATTATTATAAATTCCTACAGGTCTGACTTTAAAAAATGTCCAGATCCTCATCTTACCCTCTTATGGCTACCGTGGTTCAAGTCACTCTTGCTTAGATTGTTGCATTATCCTCCTAGTGTTCTTCCTGCTCACATTCTTCCCTGCCTGCTTTCTGTTCTCAATGAACAGCCAGATCTTTACACACGTAAATCAGATTATCTTGCTTCTCTTTCCAATGCCCTCTTCATTTCCCCAGCTCCCCAACTCCTGCTGACATACAGCATTTTCCAAGCTCACTCAGAATTGAAACCAAAGGCCTGAAGATGGCTCTCATCCCTACATGAGCTGGCTCCCCATTACTTCTCTGACTTTCTCCGTGACTCGCTCCATTCCTGCAGCACGATCTTTGCTGTTTCTAGGATGCTCTTGCCTGGGACACTCTCGCCCAGATAGTTGTAGCTCACTCTTTCACTTCCTTCAGACCTCTGGTGAAGTTTATCTTAACACGTTAAGCGCCCAGCCTGTTTTGTCTTCTATACAGAAAGTATAGTGTCAGTCACCAGTGACTGATGGACGCTTAACGTGTTAACACTGTGGCCTTCCCTGGCATAAACTCATGCTTGCCCACACCTATACTCCCTCAGCCTCTTAGCCCTTATCAGCACCTGGCACAATATATATTTACTGCCGAAACCTGTTTGGCTCAGTGGATAGAGCGTCAGTCTGCGGACTGAAAGGTCCCAGTTTCGATTCTGGTCAAGGGCATGTATCTTGGTTGCGGGCACATCCCCAGTAGGGGACGTGCAAGAGGCAGCTGGTCGATGTCTCTCTCTCATCAAAGCTTCTGACTCTCTTTCCCTCTCCCTTCCTCTCTGTAAAAAAAATCAATAATTTATATATATATATTTACTTATTTATTTGCTTATTATTTGCCTAATCCCACCAGAATGTAAGAAAGGCAGGGACTTTGTCATATTTGTACTGGGTCCACAGAACATGGAACCATTTAGGCTCAATGAACGTACGTAGAATGAATGAAAGGATGGTTACCTAAATGGGCCCTCTGAGCTGCACTGCCCCTGGTTGGGAAGCAAGTCTCATCAGCTGAATTTTGCATGTGCGCTTCATTTCTGGTAAACCTAGTTCCTTACTGCTCTCCCAAAAAATTTTGTCTCAAGGATCTTGTCTTCAGAGTCTCTTTGTGTAGCCTGTTTTGGACTGTGCTGGGAGACTTGTCCACCTTCTTTTAGAGTTGGCCTTGCAGACACTTGGTGATGTTGTATGTGAGTTTTCGGCACAGATTCTTCCTCATAAGGCTCCAGGGATCTGTTTTGCACTGTGGGAAAAGATGATTCCCCCACCAGCTCTCTTACTGGGAACATCCTGAGGCTTGACTGGGAGAGCAATGGGCAGCATTGGGTTTTTACTTTTGAAAAAGTGCAGACAAGAAATCATGAAACTTTTAGAAGAGCAAATGGAGGTTTGGAGGTCTGTTCAGTCACAGGATTATTTCTTCTTCTCCTCCTCCTCCTCCTCCTCCTCATCCTAATCTGGGGATATTTTTTTCCATTGATTTTTAGAGAAGGTGGAAAGGAGAGGGAGAGACAGAAAGAGCAAAACATTGATGTGAGAGTAACATCAATCTCCTGGTGTGACCCTTCCATCTAAGGACGATGCTCTAACTACTGAGTAAAATCGGCTAGGACCAGTCACAGGATTCTTAAGGAGGGATGAGCAAGACTGGGCATGTTGTTAGGAGGTGCTGTTTCCTGGTCCTCCCCCCTCTCTGACATTGTCTTTGGGAAAGGTTGTTGGAAGCAGAAAACACCCAGGCTTGGTTGATGAAAAGCTTGTTTATTCCTAGTACACTGGACACTTTGTTCAGGAATAGTTCATCCATTTGAAAATATTGCCCTTGTAATGGTGCCAAGGTCGTTGCCTGCTGGGGTTATCAGCAGAGTACGTGCCAGCTCTGACTGGGGTATTTTAATAGGTGTATCACTTCCCTGCCAAAGTGACTAAAGAACATTGCATAGTTAATTTGTATTCAGTGCTCTCCCTGCAAGCATTCTTAATGTGCAGTTTTTGTTGGGACTTTATGAGGAAAAAGACAAAGAAATGAATAAATAGGTTAGGATACAATGAGCTGCTTGAAAAATGAGTTTTAGGTTCTGACGCATTTTGGAATTCTCTGTACCCATTTGGTAATAATAATGTGCTTCACTAAACATTGGGAAGTTTAAAAAGTTTTTTTATATTCATTCTCTCCTTTGATACTGAAATCAATCCTGTACGGTAGGGTGGTATGGTGCCCTGTTTTAGGTGAGAAAACTGAGGCTTGGGGAAATTGAATGGCTTGTCTAAGAAAGTGAAATAATTAAACATGGTGGAAGGTGCACGAGGGCCTAAGTCTCTCTCTCTCTCTCTCTTTTTTAAAAATATATTTTATTGATTTTTCATAGAGAGGAAGGAAGAGGGATAGAGAGTTAGAAACATCGATGAGAGAGACATTGATCAGCTGCCTCTTGCATGCACCCAACTGGGGAATGTGCCCGCAACCAAGGTACACACCCTTGACCGGAATCGAACCTGGGACCTTCCAGTCCACAGGACGATGCTCTATCCACTGAGCCAAATCGGTTTTCGGCCCAATTCTATTAATGCCTAGGTCAGACCATGCCCATCCCATTGTGTTGAGCTGGGAAGGTATAGGGAGGTCCATGGAGGATTTAGCTGGGCTTGGTCAGAGGCCCTTGAAGTCTAGAAATGAAAGTGAGTGGAAAGCAGCCACAGCCCTCTGTATCAGCCAACACAAGGTAATATATAGTTTTCGCCCTGAAAACTCTGTGGAGACCTGCCTGCTGAGTAGACAATGAACATTCATTCAAATGTAGCAGGGTATGGAGGGGGCAAGCATCCCCATGGCATTGTGGGAAAATCTCCACCTTGGTCCTCAGAGACAGAAGTTCCAGCACCAGCTCCACAGTGCATTGGTCTATTGTGTATTCTTGAACAAACCCTACATAAAGCAGACTTGATCATATCTGCTCACCTTGGCTGTTTGTATACATACAGTCAGCTTTCATTGCAATGTAGCAATGGCTGGAATTAAGAGTTCAATGTATGGCTTTAGTTGGAAGCCATGGTAGGTCAGCTGTAGATACCCTATCAGATGTTTTATGTGATTTCTTAATGGAAAATATATATGGAATTCTAAGTTTCCCTATACAGTGTAAGCTAGTAGACGATTTCTTACAGAAATATTCCTTTAGACATAGAGCATAGACTACTAGACACCTGTCCCTACTTCTTCCTTACAAGTGGAACACTAATTTTGTCTGAGGCAGCAATGAACCAGGCTCAATATTTCCATATTTCAGTTCCCTTGCCAGATGACCATGGAACTAAATCTAGCCAACGAGACATACGTGGAAGTTGTTGGATGGGACCCAACTAACTGGCATGCACATTTTGCTCTTGGCCCTTCTACTTTTCCACTTGCAATGTGGACCTGATGGCTAGAGTTGACAGCCATCTGATGACCACGAGGATGAAAACCACATGCTAAGGATGGCAGATGGAAGAAACCTGGGCATCTCGTGGCACTGTAAAGCCACCACACCAAGCCCTGGATGCCATCCTAAGATTTCTGTTCAATATGAGAAATAAAGCTTTTAATATTTATGTATTTTTTTCAGGTTTCTGTTTTTCACAGCCAAGTACAATTCCTTGTTGATACACCCTTGTCTTAAAAACTATGAAATGCCTTCAATTTTAGAATGAGTTTGAGTTTTACAAGAGAAATAACAAGAATAAGACATTAGTCACTGATTCAAAATAATAAGTGTCAACCCAATAAGCATGTCTATCATTTAAAACCCTGGAAAGAGGTCTGTGGGAGCCCTGTGACATTAGTCATTTCCAACACACCCCTGACCTGTTCAATTCTCTTGTTTAAAAGAGTCAGAGAATAGCATGACTATCAGTTTGAACTTAAAACCACCTACATGCACTTAAAATGCCAGAGTCTAATAAATAAAACATCCGGGTTCTTGTGGTGGAATTCTGTGAAAACAAACTAACTCTTAATCACATCCTAAGAAAATCATAGTTGTTGTGGGAAAGGAAGAAAGGAAGAATAGGCACCCATTCCACATCAGACTACATCTTAGATTCTTATAACTGAGTGGAAAGTTCTTGTTTGATTGAAAGCTCATGTCAGCAAAGGATCCTTCAATTCTTACTCTATCCTTACTCTCTGATTCAAGCCAGCCACTGATCACCTGACTGGCCAGGCCTAATGCCATTCTCTAGGAAACAGTATCTGATTGGCCCAGCACAATTTGCAGGTTTGTTTTTCTCTCAACACATCTGAAGGCTGAAGCAGAGCCTTGGGAAGGGGTGAATTTTATGTTTTTAATTTTCTAAGGGTTCAACTTAATTTGTTTATTTTTACATGCATTTGTTTTTTTTGTTCAGGAGTGCACTCCAATGGGTTTGGCCAGGGCAGTAGTTATTTTTGGAGCATGGGAGGCTGGACTGGGGCTGGGGTTGGGAATGGAGTTCCAATAATACCCAACTGTGGATTATTAGGAGCAAACAGCTGATCTTTCTGATTCAACTTACAAAACTGCCACTCCTTATGTGTCCAATCCTTACTGAGACAATGTCATGCTTTTTCTGCAAGATATAGTCAATATCTGTATTTTTCATATGCTTTACAGTCTGTTCCCGGTGTCATTGTGATAGGGGCAGAGATAGAATACTGGAAACCAGTTAGAACTGTAAGAAATATTAATCATGCGCTGTTACCCGTGATTGTTTTATTCTGATTAAAGAAGACACATTCTAACCTGGCTGGGAGCTCACCTGGAAATGCAGCCCATCCTCCCCATCAGGGAGCTGCTTTTTATTATTATTATTTATTTTTTATTGATTTCAGAAAGGAAGGGAGAGTGAGAGAGAGAGAAACACCAATGATGAGAGAGAATCATTGACCAACTGCCTCCTGCATGCCCCCTATTGGGAATCGAGCCCACAAACCTGGCATGTGCCCTTGCCCGGAATCGAACTCGGGACACTTCAGTCCATAGGCCAATGCTCTATCCATTGAGACAAATCAGGTAGGGCAGGGAGCTGCCAATTATCATGGAAAGATTAACAATCTTGTTGCAGAAAACAGAGTCACCAGCCATTTGAAGACCCCCCGCCTTTTGCATATTGCCAGCCCTTTGAAGACCCCTGGCCTTGCTTTTGTTGTTCTTGTTGTTTTAAAAAATATATTTTTTATTGATTTTTTTTACAGAGAGGAAGGGAGAGAGCTAGAGAGTTAGAAACATGGATGAGAGAGAAACATTGATCAGCTGCCTCCTGCACAACCCCTACTGGGGATGTTCCTGCAACCAAGGTTCATACCCTTAACGAGAATTGAACCTGGGACCTTCCAGTCCGAAGGCCGATGCTCTATCCACTGAGCCGAACCGGTTTCTGCAACCCCTGGCCTTTGACCATTTTGCTTACTTCCCCATGTAATCTTTGTCCTTCTACCCAATATAAGCAGTTGCTTTAGGGGAAGGGCAGAACAGATTTTTGTGGATAACCTGCTGCTCTCCCATATTGCTGGAAGTATTGAAATAAAGGTCATATGATTCCATTTGTCTTTGCTAAATTGGCTCAGGTAGTGACAGGAAGCACGGAACCATTGATTGTCCGGTTACAATTGTGCAGTCTTAGTGACCTCTGGCCATGAAGAGTTAGGGTGAGTTCTAGGAAAAAAATGCTTGTCCAGCCATTTCTGGCACTGTGACCTTGGGCAGAATCTCTGGCTCAGCTTCTGTATGGGTACTGATGATGGGTAGCAGGAACACTTGAGTAGGTTTGTCAGAACTTGGAATAGTAAGAACATCTGAAAGAGCCTCCTGTTTTGAAAAGGTACTTGACTACCTCTGGATCGATTCAAAGAGGCATCAATGACTCTTAAAAGGATTAGACCAGAGGACTTCAGTAACACTTTGGTGCTTTTGTTCCCTAGAGTGGGAGCCCTTGACAAGTGTTCTATGCAAACAATGCTTGGGGTCAAACAAGAGCTCTGCAATGATCTGTCTGGGTCCCAAAATACAATTCAGCATCTCTCGAGAGCTGCAGAGTGTATAAATATTCTCAAAATATTTTATGTAATCTTCACAATCATTGAAATGCTTGGGAACCCTCATTTTAAGATTTCTCTAGAAGAAGCATCATTAGGCACCTCAACAGTCATTCAAAAAGACTCAGCCTCTAGACCTGTCACCCTCTTATATCTCCCTCCCCCTTCCCTCCCACCCCCCGCTCTCTCTCTACTGTCTGGAAGGAGGTAAAGTGAACATGGTAAGCCCCATTTGCAGGAATTGAGACTTGGAGTGATGAAATGACTTTTTCAGAATCATAGTAAATGGTGGGGTTAAGAAGCTAAATCTGAGCATCTGAGTTCTAGAAAAAATGCTTGTCCTGTTGAGGAGATAATGAGAGAAAGGGAAAATGATGATGGTGAGAGAATAAAATCCATCTCATGCTGATATTCCTACCCCCTCCCGCCTTGCTAAGACTTCAGAGTAGCAGGAAGAAGAGAACTCAGGACTGGTGTGATCTGTCACAGTCTACCACATACTGCAATGGGTTAGACTCCCAAAGCTGTACTCCTGTGGGATCCTTATCATCACCCTCATCATACCATATAACTATTCATTTGGTAACTTGCCTCTCCAATAGATTGTTTCTGTTTTGAGGCATAAACTGCAGTTTTGCCATTCTAGTATCCCCAACACCTGGCACAGTCTCATAACACATTGCAGATGTTCTGCAAAATATTGCTCCATATAGAACTGAACAGTACCTTTCTAACAGAAGGGCCAGATTACTTCACAGGCTGTCCAGCTTCATTGCGTGTTTGTTCCCAGCCTGCATATATATCTATTGAACATTTCTGAGTACCTTATATGCAAGCCTTCTTCAATATAGATATTGGTTTTATCTTATTTAATATATATATATATATACATACAATAAAGTGCACAAAACTTAAGTGTACAATTCAGTGAACTTTTACATATGATACATACGCATGTAGCTACCACCTGGAACAAGATGTAGAACATTTTCATCACATCAAGCTTTTCCAAAAAGAGAACAGATGCTGGACAACTAAAAGAACAACTGTCTACTTCCATGGCTAAATCCAATCTTGAATCTTCATCACCCAAGGTACTTGGAGGATCATATTCTTCATGTTCTGGTCTTCCAAGGCTATTTCAATGATCCTGCTCCTGGGACTGAGACCCCACATGATTTACCCCATCCATCCCATCCTCTCCAGGGCATGCATGCAGCTCTTCCAACCCTACCATGTCCTTACTTGTGTGTTCTCTTCTGCCTGTTACTCTGAAGTCTACTACAGAGGCTAAGAAATCCTAAATACTCACTTTCTCGGTGTCCCTTGCAGTTGGGGTGGCCATGTGACATAGCCTTTCCCAGGAAATCAGTGTAACATCGATATTAAAACCCAATAAAAATGGCACCAAAAGTAAGTAAAATCATAGCCCAACATCACTTCTGAATATTGCTATAAAATCCAAAGTAAAAGAAACAATTTTATTAAAGTCAGGAAATAGACAACATAATGTATTATTAACATTATTTTTCCATTAAGTATTGGAAATCCTAATAAACATAATTAAGCAAGAGAAAAAAAATGAGAGGTTCATGATAACTTCAGAGGGGGAAAAATTATTATTCTTTGCAGATAATATTGTTTTCCTGAAAAAATTCAAGAGATTCAACTAAAATCTATTTTAAGTAACAAAACAGATCAATTATCCCTAGATTCATTTATAAATGTAAAACAGTGACCATAAAAACACTATTATAATATTCTTTCAGAGTTAGATCATCTGACTATATAGGTTATCTGAAAAATAATTATTAACCAGAAAAAAAAAATCTGGAAAAAAGAAGAGGAATATTAAGAGGGTGTATTGGTTTTTTGTTGCTACATAACAAATCACCACAAATTTAGTGGCTTAAAACAACAGTTATTCATTAGGTCATAGTTCTATAGGTCACAGGTCCAGGCACCACATGACAGGGCTGTTGGCTCAGGGTCTGGCGAGGCTGCACTCCCTTGTGGAGGATGTACTGGGAAGAGTCTGCTTCCAATTTCATTCAGATCATTGGCTGAATTTATGTCCTTGTGGTTGTAGGACTGAAGACCCCATTTCCTTGCTGTCAGCCAGGAGTTTCTTAGCTCCTAGAAGTGTCCCATATTCCTGGTCATACCGTTTCCTCTGTCTCCAAAGCCAGCAATGAGGGAATCTCCCTCGTATTAATTCCCTTTCGCATTTTGAATATGTTTCCGGGAAGAGCCCGGTCCTTCTTAAGGCCTCACTGATTAGGTCAGGTCTGCCCAGGACAATCGCCCTTGCTTCAAGTCAGCTGTACCAAATAACTTTATCATGGGGTGACTATCACATCAACCCCAAGTCCCAGGGGTTATAAAGGATACGTGTACCAGGGAGTAGGAATCTTGTGGTTCAGTTTAGAAGTCTGCCTATCACAGGGGATGAGAAAGTTATAACAGTAAACAGTGTGATACTGGTAAGTAAATAGATCGATATTCATTGATCAATAAATAATAGGTCAATATATGAATCTGGGTGGAAAAGTCCAGGAATAAACCCCAAAGCATTTAGATACATAGAACATAGGAAAGGTGATTTTCAAATTACTGGAAAAAATAAAAGATTAATTATACAATAAGTGATACTGAAACCAATTGATAACCATCTGAAAAAAGCAGAGTAGGAACCTATTAGTTATATATAGTCATGCAAGTATTTAGAACTCTTACAATTTTAAAAGAGCAAACACACCCAATGGAATAATGAGCAAAAGATGTGAACAGATAGTTCACAGAAGAGGAATAAAACGGTTCTAAAAAATATGAAAAGATTGACTTTGCTTATAATAAGAGAAATGCATTTTTAATTTGTCAGATGGGCAAAGATGAAAAGATTGATAAGACATTATTTTGCTAAGGTTGGGAGGTCATGCTGGTAGAGTTATAAATCTAACTTCCACAGAGATTATTTCAGCAGTAAAATGGTAACATATCTTTTAAAAATATATATCTTTTTTATTAATTTCACAGAGGAAGGGAGAGGGAGAGAGAGATAGAAATATCAGAGTGAGAGAGAATTATTGATTGGCTGCCTCCTGCACTCCTCACACTGGGGATCAAGCCTAGACCAGGGCATGTGCCCTGACCGGGAATCGAACTTTGACCGCCTGGTTTGTAGGTTGACACTAAACTACTCAGCCACTCCAGCAGGGCAAATTTAACATATCTTAACCCTTTGATCCAGTAAGTCCACTTCTAGGGATTTATATACAAACTAGAGGCCCAATGCATGAAATTCGTGCAAGGGGCTTGGCCCTTGCAGCTCTGGTTGCCTCGTGGCCCCATGGCCCCATGGCCCCACCTCCTGCCCACTGGTGGTTCTGGAAAGGGTTCTTGAAAGGCTGTTCTGCTGTCTGGTCTAATTAGCATATTAGCCCTTTATTATATAGTATATACTTGTACGCAAATGAAAGGACAATTTACAATGATACAATAATCATGGCAAAGAATTCGAAATACTTCAATGCTCATTAATGTGGAAACAGTCAAATACAATGGACTACTATGGACCCGTGACAAGAATGAGGCATAATGTATGCAGTCATGGAATTCTAGTCAAGATATATTCTTAAGCAGCAAAAACAATATAAGAAAATAATATATCTAATATCAAAGAGTGGAACAGAGATTGACTTCTGGGAGAGAAATGGGAATTTAGAAGGCAGTGAGGTCCCTAGAGGAAAAAGAGGTGAGAATAACTTTTGGGGAGGGAGCCCCAGGCAGCAGGGAGAACCCTCAGAGAGTGATGAAATGCTGACCTCTGAGAAGAGAGGGAAGGAAGTTCTGACATGACCAATAGGGGTCCTTGTGCTAAAACCGCCAATCAGAAGAGCCCACCTCCTGCAGGAGTGGGTGTGCCTTACTGGCCCTGCAGAGCTTAGTCCTTGGCTGAGAGCAGCCCAGCCTCTGAGGCACTCAATCAGTTGGACTCCTTCCCTCAGATCTTGTGGCCGCAGCAGCTCCAGAATCTCTTCTGACCACCCATTTACCTAAGTTTGCAAATACTTCTCTTATGTGATGACTTACTTTGATTTTGCAGTTGTAGTGACTTGGATTTTTCTGTGGTTGAATGCTTTTTTCTTTAAATTTTCACTCATTCATCCAACGAGTCTTAATTAAATACTTAGTTACTAGTATGTACGTAACATTGAGCAAAGTGCTACGAACACTGAGTGAGCAAAAAAGACACAGGTCCCAGGCTCATGGACCTTAGGGTCTGCTGAGCAGGCTGACATGAATCAAATGATCAGACAGCATCTAGTTTCAAACTCTGAGTGCTGTGGACTAAGTGTAGAAAGCCGTGCATGCATCTAACACCATTCTGGGAGGCTGGAGAAGGCTCCCCCATAGAAGTGAAATACTAGAAATAGATGCTCATTGAGACAACAGAGAGAGTACAGAGGAGTGTGAAGAGCAAAACTAAAATCACTTCTGACTCTAAAACCCAGGGATAACCTCAAGGAGCAATTTCTTTGTCTTTTTTGTTAGGTTAATCTCATCAGAGGATATTTATTCCATTGCTTTTCAGAGAGAAAGAAAGGGAGGGAAGGAGGGGGAGAGTGGAAGAGAGAAAGAAACATCTATGCAAGAGAGACACCTGGACTGGTTGCCTCCATATATGCCCCAACCAGGGGTGGGAATCAAACCCAAAACCTTGTGCCCTTGACAGGGAATGGAACCCGCAACCCTTTGGTGCACAGGCCGATGATGCACATGGACCAGGGCATCTTTATCTTCTTTCTAAGTGGAGTTGTCTAATAAAGCACTGCTCAATAGAAATAGAATTTGTCATTTTTAAATTTCTGGCAGCAACATTAAAAAAAATAAGAAGAAACAGGTGAGATTAATTTTAATAATATAATTCAACCCAATATGTCTAAAATGTTATTCCATCTGTAATCAATATAAAAATTAAATTTTCATACTAAGTCTTTAAAATCCAATATGTATTTTACACAGCATAACTCAGGTTGGACTAGTGACACAGTTCAAGTGCTCAATAGCCACATGTGGTTAGTGGCTTTCATATTAGCAAGCACAGGTTATATACACATACGTAGGTGCATGTGTATGTGTATACATATATGTGTATAACATCACATTTGAGACCTTAATGCATATTCAGTTTTATATCTTATTTTTTTAATGAACATTGTGTCATATGCATTTTCCCGTGATAATAAATATTTTAAAAAATCATCTAAATACATGGTAACTGGAGTACATTCCACCATTATTTATGGAACCATTTCCATATTATTAGATATTTAGGTTATTATCCACTCTTCAGTATCATAAATCATGCTGGCTGCAATGAACATAATAATAGACACAGTTCTTCATTGGAGTCCTTTCTTGTTGGAGTTACTGCATCAAGCGAATGAAGATATTAAGGCTCTTGAGACATTCTGTAAAATTGCTTTAAGGACAGCCACGCTGACTGCACTGCCCGCAGCCCTGAGAACACGTCTCGCCTCAACTCTGGCAACAATGACCATTGTGATCTCTTCTAAAGTTGTTCATTTGATTTGCCAAATTTGGCATCTCCTTATTTTCACAAGCAACTCCTTGAATTCCAGAGAGGCTGGACACTCTTCATCGCTCTCTTAATTAGCTAATTAATTTCTAGGTTTAAATTACTAATTTTTTTTTCTGTTTATAGTGAATTCATGGTGCCTCTAACATTAAACGGGACAGGATGAGGCCTGACATTGTGTTTATTTTTAAATTCCATCCACTATTGTTGAGATTTACTAATTGGGCAACGTTGGACTGGGAGTTGGAGGAGGTACACAGAGACGTGGCTGACGCTCACAGGAAGCTGGAGATTATGGAGGAGAAAGGCAGGCGCAGGCCTAGCTGGCTGGCCCACAAGCTGCATGTGCAAATGATGCCGTGGAGGGTCGCAGGGCCCAGGAGAGCCCAGAGTGGGGCTGGCCGACTTACTCCAGGTGGATCCGACCTCATGAACAGGCCTGGAGGAATGAATGAATCTTGACAAGTGGAGCAGGAGAGAGGACACCCAGGCTGAAGGACGGGAAGAGACAGTGGAGGTGTGGAAACATCCCTGGTATTTCAAGTAGAACTGGGATGAGTCTAATGAGATGTCAATGGTGGAAGATTGTGGGGAGTGGCTTCAGTGTTTGGACAGGTTCAAGCCTCAAACTAATGAGAGGGCACAGTCCTCTCATGCAAAGTCATGTGCAAGTCCCATCGTGGAGGCAAAGCCCTCCAGCACAATTATAGCCAAAAGCTATGGTTGTAAGCTTGAACCCACGGTCCAAACACGTGGCCCCACGTGTCTGACTAATGTGGGCTTGATAGAGTTCAGGTGCATGTAATTGAGTATATTCAAAACCCAGAGAAGGTTGTAACCATGCCCTTACATTGCCTTGTGGAATCCTAGCTAATAAAGAGGGATATGCTAATTGACCATCACTCCATCACAAAGATAGCTGCACCCACAGCTGAGGCCAAGTTCCCATAAGGAGCCTTAACGATCAATCAGCAGGGAACTGAGACTATGCCCTCCTCTGCCCCCATGGAGCTTGACAGGGGACCTCAGGCCGTGTCCCCCACCCAGAAGGGCTTGACAGGGGATCTCAGGCCATGCCCCCCTGCCCTGGCATCAGGCTGGGGGACTCAGGCTGTGCCTCCTGCCTTGGCATCAGGCCGGGGGACTTCAGGCCATGCCCCCACCCCCTGGTGGGGCTTGATGGGGGACCTCAAGGTACACTTTTTGTCCTGGTGCTGGGCTAGGGGACCTCAGGCTGTGCTACCCACCAGATGGGGCTTGACAGGGGACTTCAGGCTGTACCTCCCCTCCCCAGCACCAGGCTGGGGAACCTCAAGCTGCACCCCCAGTGCTGGGTCAGGGGAATTCAAGCCTTATCCTCTGCCCAGCAGGTCTTGATTGGGGACCTGAGTCTGCACCCCTCCTGGTGCCGGATCGGGGGACCTGAGGCTGTGTCTCCCTGCTTGGTGGGGCTTGATGGGGAACCTCAGGCCATGCCCCCCCATCCAGCAAGTCTTGATGGGGGATTTCAAGGCATGCTCCCCTGCCCCATCTGGGGGACCTCAAGCCACGCCCTCCGTCCCGGCGCCGGGCCAGAGGACCTGAAGCTAAGCCCCCCTGTCTAGTGGGGCTTGACAAGGGCGGGACTGGCCAGGTCTGGATATAGCCCAATGTGGGGAGGCCAGATCTGGGTCTCCTGTGATTTGGAGGTGCATTTTTGGGGGGTGGGGACTTGACTCTGGGTCCCCCTTTTAATGTGCACAAATTTCATGCACTGGGCCACTAGTCTGGCTATAAAATAAAGAGACAACTATAGGCTGTGGCACTACCTCTCTCTATCAGAGAGGGCAGTGTTTCACCCAGACCCAGCCTTCTTCTCTTGTCTGTCTTTTCTAACTCTCTCGCTGCCCCCATTCAGATTCACCCTTGGCCGTGTTGAAACAGCTCAGAAGATGAAGTGGGAGAGGCTGCAGGGCTCATGTTCCCACAGAATTTAAATATCCTGCTAAGGCTTTATTTTATAGATTTGAGGACTGGGTACTTTTAAGGGAGTTTTTTGTTTGTTTTCATATGAGAAAATAAAAC
>PVJN01042567.1:0-18199 GCA_004026805.1 Lasiurus borealis | reverse complement strand
TAGGGCACTCGTATCTTGAGGTACCACTGTACCTGGTTTCAAACACAGGGACACAGAGACAGTGCTCCCTGTATCCTTATGGTTGACAAAGTCCTTGATGAGAGGGTTCAGGACATGCCACCCCAACATATTTTAAGCTGAAGGGATTTGAGAAATGGCAGGTGCAGGAAGGACTCTCTGATCTCCCCATTCTCCCCCGAGGCAGCTCATAGGACCCTCAAGTGAGCGGTGCCCACCCCACATCCAGGGAAAAGACCCTTCTTTGGTCTATAGATGGAAACATGGTAAGAGGAACCGGAATGAACAGGCCTCACTAGGTTTCCTCAGATTGCTGCCATTGGCTCATAACCTTCGTTCTATCACATTTTCTCATGACTTTCCACTCTTCACTAAATGAAGTAGAAAAACTCTTGGATTTAACCGTTGCTTTGAGTATTTCTTTCCTTATAAAAGCTCCCTTGTCATGCAAAACGTATGCTCCATAAATGTGTATGTTTTCTTTTTTTTAAATACTTTTTATTGATTTTTTACAGAGAGGAAGGGAGATAGAGAGCTAGAAACATCGATGAGAGAGAAACGATCAGCTGCCTCTTGCACACCTCCTACTGGGGATGTGCCCACAACCAAGGTATGTGCCCCTGACCAGAATCGAACCTGGCACCCTCCAGTCCGCAGGCCGATGCCAAACCAGTCAGGGCATGCTTTCCTCTTGTTAATTTGTCTTTTGTCGCAGAGTCTCAGCCAGGAACCTGGAACCTAGGAGAAAAACGATTTTTTCCCTCCCATACATTGGCAATATTGCACACGGATGCTTCAGAAAATCCAGCCAACCCCAGATCCCCTACTTGTGGCCCGTCACAAGAAATAACAAACAGCCCAGAAACTCTGCCCCACGCAAGTGTAGCCTGGATCCTGGTTGCCATGGTTATGAGGAGCAGCTCTGCACTCGGCACAAACATCAGTTGTTATACCTGAATGCAGAAAGACTCTCTTCATGGACTTTCCCACATCCCTCTCCTTTTGTCCGTGTCACTTCTTTCAAACCAAAACGTGGTACAATGGCCGCTCTGTCTCTTCCCCGGCCCTTCCCGGGATCAGAGGCCCCTTTCATTCCCCATTTCCATTTCCAAGGACCAGCCAGGAAGCCCGCGGCTGGCGGCGCTCCACTGCCTTGGCGAGGGCCGGCCCTTCATCTTTCAGGTCAGATCGCTTCGTTATTTATAACTTAACCAGTAAATGCAAACTATTTGACGCAAATATTTTTTCTGCCCCTCAGAGGTATTTACTGTAAGGGCCTCGCTTCTAGAAGGCGCCTTCTTTCTGTCTTTAATTTTAGAAGGCACCTCCTTGCTTGCAGAAGAGCCCACAGCCTGAAGGGAGAACCCATGACCACTTCATATGATCTCATCTGCAATGTTGTTTCAAGTTAGGTTTCCAGAGATGTCACTGTGTGTTGGCAAAAAGGCTGTACAGTAACGATTGTACGTTGCTTTACACTTTGCCAAGTGCTGGGTGCGAGAGATGACAAGATATCATCCCATGCCAAAACCGGTGTAGCTCAGTGGATAGAGCGTTGGCCTGTGGACTGGAAGGTCCCAGGTTCGATTCCGGTCAAGGGTACGTGCCTTGGTTGCAGGCACATCCCCAGTGGGGGTTGTGCAGGAGGCAGCTGATAGATATCTCTCTCTCATCGATGTTTCTGATTATCTCTCTCCTTTCCTCTCTGTAAAAATCAATAAAAAAATATTTTTTAAAAAAGACAGGACCCATGAATGCAGGTGGAGCGCCAATGCCGTGTAGCCTGTAGCCCTTTTCCATTTTAAGAGACCAAAGAGGCAGGGGTGTGGGCATCTAGGGAAATTGGGGAGGGCTTCACAGAGGCTGTGAGCCTTCAGGCAAATCTTGAGGTCAGCCATCCATTTAAGGGCGAAGGGTGTTCTCTCCACCATATTCACTAGATTCCTGGTTCTTTCCATATCGCACAGCATCTCATTGAATCTTCACAACTACCCTGCCAGCATTTTATTTTTCATCTTTAAAATATGTTTTTATTGGTTTCGGAGAGGAAAGGGGGAGAGAAAGAGAGAGAAATATCAATGATGAGAGAGAATCATGGATCGGCTGCCTCCTGCACACTTCCTGCTGGGGATCAAGCCAGCAACCCTGGCCTGTGTGCTGATGGGGGAATTGAACTGTGACCTCCTAGTTCATAGGCCAATGCTCAACTACTGAACCACACTGGCCGGGCATTTAAGTGGATTTTGATATTTAAAAATGAGACAGAAGCTAAAGGGCGTGGGGGTTTCTTTGGGAGCATGAAAATGTTCAGAAATTGATTGTGGTCATGGTTGCACAACTCTGTGAATAAACACCATTGAACTGATTGCTTTGAATGGGGGAATTGTATGGTCTGTAAAGCTACTATGAAAAAAAATCAGTCCGGCCGGCATGGCTCAGTGGTTGAGCATCAACCTATGAGCCAGAAAGTCACGGTTCCATTCCCTGTCATGGCACATGCCCAGGTTGCAGGCTCGATCCCCAGTGGGGCCATGCAAGAGATAGCCAATGGATGATTCTCATCACTGATGTTTCTATCTCTCCCTCTCCTCTCCCCTCTCAATAAAAATATCTTTAAAAATCAAATGAACTGAGAGAGGAACTGGGGACAGAATCTCTATTGGATATTTGTCTCAGTGAGTCATTCTGAACCTTTCTGTACAATTCGCTGTCCAGCTTCCCTCAGGCCTGTAATGGAGCCATACAGTGGCCTCCTCAGCGGGGCTTCTAGAAGGTGCTTGCCAGAACCACTGACAGGTGAGGAGGAGTCAGCTGGCAGCCAGGCAGCGTGCTGGACTCTGGCCTTTCTCTTTCTGCCTAGAAGGCCCTTCCTCTTTCAGTCACACATCCCACAGGGCCAAAGCTTCAACCCACAATCATTGCTCCCCATTTCTCTCTGTTTCTTCCCCATTTCTCAAGCCACCCATTTGAGCTGCGCTGCCAATAATATCAAGCCCCTGGAATAAGAAGCTTCTAGAATCAACCCAGAGCAGTTGCCACATATGCTCCTGGTTAGATCTGTGCTCAGAAAAGATACTGCAGATCAAATCAGCCCCTCACTATCCCTCTTCACAGTGAGGCCTTGGGGATCTGCAGCATCGGCAGCATCTGGGAGCAAATACAGAAAGCAGGGCCTCATCCAGACCTGTCGACTCTGAATGTCCTTGTCACAAAGCCCTCGGTGAGTCCTTCGCATGTTCCAGTTTGCAAAACGCTGTCCTGTCCACAGCAATCGGACCTGCGCACTCTGCCTCCCACTTACACCTTTGGATGAAATCCCGAGTTCCCAGTTAGCACAGCTCTCTCCACTGGTCTTGGTCACAACATCTCCATCTTCCATGTGGCTGAATCCATGGGAGACCTCTCAGCCCCGAAACCTAGCTCAGCCCTGAAACCTATCAAACCTCTTTAAACACTTGCTTCCTCCTTGAAAACACTGTTTTCCTGTGGTCTGCAGCAGGTCACTGGCCTCCATTCCGGTCATTGACTGTGTGAGGCACATACCTGCCACAGGACCTTTGCACTGGCTGTAGCTTCTGCCTCGAATGCTCTTATCCCAGATTCCCAATGACTTAATTTCCCTCTTTCAAGCTCTCGCTCAGATGTCACCTTGGGCAGTGATGCCTTCCCCAGGTACCTTTTCTGATTTTTTAAAAATATTTTTTTATTGATTTTTTTACAGAGAGGAAGGGAGAGGGATAGAGAGTTAGAAATATGGATGAGAGAGAAACATCCATCAGCTGCCTCCTGCACACCCCCTACTGGGGATGTGCCCGCAACCAAAATACATGCCCTTGACCAGAATGGAACCTGGGACCTTAGTCCCCAGGCTGACGCTCTATCTACTGAGCCAAACCGGTTTTGGCATGATTTTTTTTTTTTGATAGAGCTTATTCACTATTTGGATACAATACTTATTTATTTTCCCACCCTTCTCCCTTCATTAAATTGTAAATTCCATAGGGGTTAGGGATTTTTGTCTTCTTAGTTCACAGCTTATTCCCAGCCCCTAGAACAGTTCCTGGCACATGGAAAGCCTTCAACAAATATTTGCTGAATTAACACACTCAAGAAAACCAGAATAGCCAGAAATATGACATATCAGTACATATGCACAGTTATGTAAAGAATTAAAAACCAGTTTAGAGGGAGTGATTGTAGTTTGCAACAGGCAGAGCAATTTGAGAGAGGAAAGAATGCAGTCTTGGAACAGAAAAAATATGTTTTTTCCAGAATATTTTTGAGCTTTTCTTTCCCATGTAGTCTCTTTGAGTGAGCATCAGATATCAAATCTCAGGCCAGCCCTAGCTGGTTTGGTTGAGTGGATAGAGTGTCAGCCTTCAGTCTGAAGGGTTCCAGGTTTGACTCTGGCCAAGGGCACATGCCTGGTGTGCGGGCTTGATCCCTAGTAGGGGATGTGCAGGAGGCAGCCGGTCCATGGTTCTCTCTCATCATGGATGTTTCTATCTCTCACTCCCTCTCCCTTCCTCTCTGAAATCAATTAAATGCATTTAAAAATAAAATCTCAGGCCACATATGCTCAAATGCTGGGGTGCAGACAAGCATCCTGTTGCCTTAGGGCGTTTCCCTCTCTTTGCTCGGTCTTCCATTTCAGTATTCAATACCATTTCCACCAGAGGCAAATAAGGAAAAGAAGGTCCGGATCAAATTCCGTTTGCTCGTTGTTTTATTTGCCAGAAGACCCTGCAAGTATTTAATAGGGAACAGAGTTGGAAGAATCGCTTGGTGATTTCTTTGTTGTTGATGACTTAATTACCTATGTATTGCAGACTGTCCTTGAGTGTATGTTGGTACTTCAAATGTGCCTCTCTGAAACTAATTATGTGTGTGTGTGTGTGTGTGTGTGTGTGTGTGTGTGTGTGTGTATGCATATGTGTATATATAGTTTCAACACAGAGTGTTTTAAGCTCATGTGCATTTATTTGGTTTTGTTACAATTCAGCAGTTTTTTAATGGAAATTCTACAATTCAGCAGTTTTTCGCAGATTCACGGTTGTGTAACCATCAGTTATCGAATTTCCGAACACTTTCACCATCCCCCAAAAGCAGCCTCGGCCCGCTCCCCCCGCCCCTGGCAGCCACGCATCTGCTTTCTGTCTCTCTGGATCTGCCAGCTCCAGACATTGCATACACATGCAATCATACCATATGGCTCTGTTGTGTCTGGCTTCTTTCACGTGTTTTTTTCTTCTTTTTTTAAACTGAAGAAAAAAAAAAAACTTGTTTTACTAACCGAGGGAACTGTGCTGACCTTTATTGAAAGTGCAGCTTTAACTGAATGTACGCAAATAACGTAACATGGATACCTGCTGCAATTACACTTCTTCAGACTTCGGTGTGAATGATTCTTTTCGGTTAACCACATGCAAAACACGACATCTTGAGTGCAGAAAAACTCAACTCCCGTCTACAAGATAAAGGTCATGTGATTTTTTTTCCCCTTAAGAAAAAAGGAAATATGGATATTTCCCCTGGTTTCTTAATTTAGCTGGCAAAGATGAGTCGAATAGAATTTCATCACTAAGGACTTTGAGCCATTGTGTTTGATGAGCACTCGAGTCCATAATTGTTAGCAGCGTGTGGGGTTCAGTTTTCCCCCTCCCCTGCTTATCTCCTTCCACACACACACCCTCTGGCTTAAAATGATCGTGCTTTTGAATGGTGTAGCTTGTTGTAAAGTAATCTCTTCCTCACATAATTCCATTACATCATTAGGCTGGGGGATTTCACACTTAGCTCATCCCAGGCCTTTTCTGTATTCTATCTCTCCCCTGTTGTAGCCCTGCTTTCCGTTACTTGTGGACACGTTTGATCCCCGCTCAAAGCCCCAAGGTTAACTGCTCAATGCAATTCTGTAAAGTTGATTATTCAGGTGGGAGCGGGATTTCAATATGAGTTCATCCATGTTTCTGTTCTGTGTATTTCATGCCACGCTTTGGAAGCGCCGCATCTAACCTTAACAAACTGGATCAAGTGTTATTATTCTGCATCTTTCAAACCCAACATAAGGCATTCCAAATAATTTTTAGATATTTTTTTGATTGCAGAGAGGAAGGGAGAGGGAGAGAGAGCTAGAAACATCAGTGGTGAGAGAATCAGGGATCGGCTGTCTTCTGCACGCTCCCTACTTGGATCAAGCCTGCAACCCGGGCATGTGACCTTGACCAGAATCCACCTGGGACCCTTCAGTCCCCAGGCTGATGCTCTATCCCACTGGTCAGCAAACTCATTAGTCAACGCAGTTTGCCGACCACTGACCTAACCTAATGGAACAAACCCTGTCTGATATATTGCAGGTCTCATGGGCTGAGAGGAATAGACCAAAATAATACCCCGCTGGCTCTTAGAGCGTCTATCCCTATGTCATTGGCCAAAGCAAATCCCACATTTTGAGGTACAGGCCTTCTAAAGGGTGGGGCAGGCGGGTCTGAATGCCGTGGTGGTCTACAATTGCCCTACTGGAAGGGTCATAAACTATTTGATCAATAAAACCACCTAACACAGCTCTTCTGACTCAGGGCTTGGTTTTATTAATTTGGCAAGTTCCAAATTCCATCACATGAATGAAATTTATTTGGAATGGCCCTAGCTGGTTTGGCTCAGTGGATAGAGCCGTGGTTTGCCGCTCTGTTGACTAATGAGTTTGCCGACCACTGGCTTAGCCTAGGCTGACTGATGTGAAGTGCTGAGAGAGGTGTAATGCATTTGCCTGCATTTACATTATGAATTACAGTAAGCTTGCACTAGATCATCTATGAGACACTTGAACTTCACACTGTTCAGGGTCTGTAGTTGCAAATAAAGACAGCAACTCCTTGTGACTTAGAAAAGGGGTTTCTTGGGAGAGATTATGGGCAGTTCTTAGAGGCAAGGCTGGTGACTTGCGGTTGGTCAGTGGCCTGATGAAAATGCTGTCACTGCTGGCACTAAATATGGCTACTGGCATCATCACTACTGGCGCCATCCGTGGTCGCCAGATCCCAGCGGCCACCACTGCCCATGCCAGAATGAGCTCTGAGCTGTTCCAGCATCTCTGTGTTGCTTGCTCCAGACTTGGATCTTCGAAGATAGTATCTGATTGGCCAGCTGTGGGTTCCAGGCCTGTATCCTTACTGCCAGGATTATGGAAGAGCAAATGTCAAAATAATCTGGACTTTGGGGCTTTTATACTGAAAAGACTCAGAAAATAGTTGGTTCCCTGTCAGAGGTGCCTTAAGATGCTTAGCAAGACACCCCCCCCCAAAAAAAGACAACCCCCCAAACTCTTACAAGTTAAGAAAACTTTATGCCCTAGCTAGTTTGACTCAGTGATCGGCCTGTGGACTGAAAGGTCCCAGTTTGATTCTAGTCAAGGGCACATGCCCTGGTTGTGGGCTTGATCTCCAGTAGGGGGTGTGCAGGAGGTAGCTGATCCATGATTCTCTATCATCATTGATGTTTCTAGCTCTCTCTCTTCCTTCCTCTCTGAAATAAAAAAATATATATATTTAAAAAAGGAAAGAAAACTTTACAACTCCTAATCTAAGTCATGCTTCCCTTTATGGTGAATGATCACATTCTAATTGAAAATTTATGAGACGGAGGGACATATTCTAGTCCAGTGGTGTCTAATAGGATTTTCTGTGATGGTGGAAATAGTCTATATCTACTACTGAGCACTGGAAATTGGGCTAATATGATTAAGGAACTGAATCCTGAATGCTGCTTAATTTTAATTGATTTATATTTCAATGGAAGTAAGCACATGTAGCTGGCAGCTACATTAGCCAGCTCAGTCCTGGTCCTTTCAGGCACACACCTAATTTTTCCCACAAAAGTCTTCACATTCTTTGTGGTAGGTTTGTTCCTAAATATTTTATAATTTTGTTATTGAAATTGGTATCTTTTTATTTATATTCCCCGTGCTCATTGGTTGTAATTTATTTTTATCAACCATTTTTTTACACAGAGGAAGGGAGAGGGATAGAGAGTTAGAAACATTGAGAGACATGGATCAGCTGCCTCCTGCACGCCCTCTACATGCCCTTGACTGGAATCAAACCTGGGACCCTTCAGTCGGTAGGCTGACGCTCTATCCACTGAGTCAAACCAGTTTCGGCTTGTCAACCATTTTTTAATCTAGCCACTGCTTTGTCTATTCGGGCTGCTATAACAAAATAATCTCCCACTGGGTGGCTTATAAACAAACTGATTTCTCACTGGTCTGGATGCTGGAAGTGCAAGATCAAGGCGTCAGCAGATTTGGTGTTTGGTGAGGGCACACTTCCAGGCTTTTCGCTGTGTCCTCAGGTGATGGAAGGTGGGAGGGGGGGAGGGAGGTGCCCTCTGTGAGGTCTCTTTCATAAGGGCACTAACCCCATCATGAAGGCTCCACCCTCATGACTAATCAGCCCCAAAGGCTCCATCTCCTGATACCATCACATCGTAGGTTAGGATGTCAACATTATAATTTGGTGGGGACACAATCAGTCTACAGCAAGCCACCTTGTTAAACAACAAATATGTTTTCTATGGAGTCCTTTGAATTTTGCAAGCATAGTGTCTATGTTTAATAGTTTTATTCCTCCCTTTGCAATCCTCATACTGGTTTTTTTCTTTTGCTTCTGTGTGGTAGAACCTCCAATGTTGAAAAAGGTAATCACAGCAGACATTTTTTTTTCTTGTTTTAAAATGCATACTTACAGATTTTAACTATTAAGAATGATGTTTGGTATAGATTTGTAGTAGCTTTGTTTAAGAACAGTTCAATATATATATATATATATATATATATATATATCTTTACTGATTTTAGAGAAGAAGGGAAAGAGAGAGAGAGAGAAACATCAATGATGAGACAGAATCATAGATTGTCTGCCTCCTGCACACCCCCTATTGGGGATCAACCCCATAACCCAGACATGTGCCCTGAGTGGAATCGAACCATGACTTCCTGGTTCAGTGGTTCTCAACTTTCCTAAGGCTGCGACCCTTGCATACAGTTTCTCATGGGGTGGTGACCCCCAACCATGAAATGTTGCTACTGTTATGCATCGTGATGTAAATATCTGCATTTTCCAATGGTCTTAAGGCGACCCCTGTGAAAGGGTCGTATGGCCCCAAAGGGGTCGCGACCCACAGGTTGAGAACTCCTGTACCTGGTTCATAGGTTGACGCTCAATTTCTGAGCCACATCCACGGGGCCAGCTTGGCTGATTTATGCCTATGTGGGTGGTAGCGGTGGGAGGAGAGGAGAGGACGAGAAATGGGTTCTGTGGGCACCGCAGTGGTTCCAGCTTTTACACAAAAGGTCAGGCAAGCTCTTTATGGGCACTGAGTGTTCAGACACATGGCGACTAGGAGGCGAGATGAGCAGCGCTTGGGCATTCCTGTCCTCAGCACTAGGACCAGCAGGAAGTTTGGGACGAGCCTGTGTGGGCTCGGGCGGGCCTCGTCTGAAGGAAAGCGTTGCTAAGGTAAATGGCTTTGGTCTTGCCCTAACCTCTGTAGCCTAAGGCAAGGATTACTACATCGGATGGCAGTGGTTCTCAACCTTCCTAAGGCCTCGACCCTTGCCTACAGTTCCTCATGTAGTGGTGACCCCCAACCGTGACATTTTGCTACTGTGATGCATCGTGATGTAAATATCTGCATTTTCCGATGGTCTTAGGTGACTCCTGTGAAAGGGTCGTTCGACCCCCAAAGGGGTCTCGACCCACAGGTTGAGAACCACTGAGGTAAAGTATTTCTAAAGAGCGCTTAAAACTGCTTCATCGCTGAGCACTTGAGATCTTGCTCCCCGGCCTATGTTGTCAGTTTGACTCAAATACACTCATAAAGATTATCTTAAAAAGTCGCTTCATTAAAAAATGTCCACTTGTTGCCAAATGAGGACCGGAAATAGTAATCTGGCTGCTGGAGGGTCTTGCCTTCGATTTGTAAAACGCGTAACATTTGTGAAGTGCCATCATGTGAAGCTCAATAAAACGAGGTATGCCTGTCATCATTTCATTTTAGAAGCATGTATTGTACCTGGACCTGGGGCCTGCCCATAGCTTCTCCTCAGCGGTACCGGAGGTGATTTCTTTCGGACTCCGGCTTGAAATGGGCATTAACTGCCCGCGCGCAGGTAGTAATGAGTAGGTGTCATTGAAGGAAGGGAATCATTAATGCCCAACAGCCTTGATCTTCCTCCTTGAGTGATGCATTCGATGTTTACAGGATATAAAGATGAAAAATACTGCTTAGATGGAGTCAAACTAGGTCAGTTCTTAAATGCTTTCCTGTAGTAAACAAGTTCACGGAGTGAGAGAGATGCAGAGCATCTACTTACTTTACGTCTGCTTGCCCCTGTACCCAGAGAAAGCAGGGCATGCTCTGGATGTGTTGTCCTTTGTATTTCCTGACACCTCAGCTGAATTGCAAAAAACTCAAAGAGCTTCTTCTTACTCTTTTTTAAAAAATATATATTTTATTGATTTTTTACAGAGAGGAAGGGAGAGAGAGAGTTAGAAACATCGATGAGAGAGAGACATTGATCAGCTGCCCCCTGTACACCCCTTGCTGGGGATGTGCCTGCAACCAAGGTACATGCCCTTGACCCAAATCGAACCTGGGACCTTTCAGTCCGCAGGCCGACGCTCTAGCCACTGAGCCAAACCGGTTTTGGCTCTTCTTCCTCTTGATCTTAGAAAATGTCTGTAGAATAACACTGAGCTCTCCTAGAGTTTGAAGAGAAAGCTTAGGGGTTTGAAGCAGCACAGAGCGAGTATGAAAAAAAGCGGTGCTCCAGGCCTCCAGGAAAGGCTGCAGGGATTCAGCTCCCGCTGTAATCTGAAGCAGACTCTCAATGACATCGGCCAAGAGTCCTTTACCAGATGTTCTCGGATGATTTAATGTAACTGCCCCGGGAGGGCCAGCTCAGGGCTCAGCGGGGGCCCCTCGGAGTTGCTCTCCACCTGGGCTCCTACCTCGCCCTGGGGCTCAGGGGTCTTCAGGCTGCCCCACTCCAGCCTGAGGTCCCCCGCACAGCCCCCCCCCCCCTGCAGCAAAATTCAAATGAGGGGGGCATGGGGAGTCTCCCACACCAGATTTCCGATTCCCGACCCACCAAGAGGGCCCTGGATTCCCAGCCAAGTCAAGACGGTCAATGCAGCCTGGCTCTGGCCCCCCTGGCCTGGTGTGGGCAGGAAGGCGGTCAGAAGCCAGCTGTCCCCGCCATCGGAAGGATGGTGTCCCAAGCCAGGGGCCTAGTAAAAGACAAGTGTTATTGTGATTTTAAATATATTTGTATTGATTTCAGAAAGGAAGGGAGAGAGGGAGACATCAATGATGAGAGAGAATCATTGATCTGCTGCCTCCGACACACCCCAACTGGGGACTGAGCCCCAAACCCGGGCATGTGCCAGGGATTCGAACTATGACCACCCGGTTCATAGATCAACGCTCAACCACTGAGCCATGCCAGCACGGCAAACAAACAAACAAACATAAAGCAAACCTCCAAGTAATATTAAGTGTCAGTTGTCAGTGTCCAAGTAATAGTTATTCCAGAAAATAACTTTCCTTGTTATTTCTTCAGGTGTTGACTATAAATTACGCTCAGATAATGTTGCATGCTTGACTTACATTTCGGAAAAGCCTAGGAATCATTTGTAGGACCTACTTAGGATCATTTTTTGAAAACTCTTGGGTTTCTCAAGACTTACGTTAAACCCTGATACAATAATTCCATAAGAACACTTGTTAATAGCTGGTTGGTATTAGCAGCTGCGGGTATAAACTCCTATGCCACTATGCCATCACTCCTTGGTTACGAGATTCTGACACCTGATTATCAGGTACCCTTTCCCTAGTGCATTGCTTGTTGCAATTTAGCACAAAGAACATGACAGCTTTGTTTCTTTTGAAACAATGAACTGCAAGGTTCTTTTCTGTTTTATTGTGTAGTTCTAATTATTATGTGTTTTAAAAGAAGGTACTATCTCAGCGGGCCCTACTGGGGATCAAACCGCAATCTCGACATGTGCCCTGGCCAGAAATGGAACCCGCCACCTTCTGGAGTACCGCCAACCCGCCAATCAACCAGGCGCAGCTGTTGTCATTTTTCATCTCCCCGTTGGTTCCTGGCCCCTTCACTTTCCCATCGAATTCACCGCCCGCGAGGGGGATCTGTTTGTTCCCACATTACGTAAACTCAGGGGTAACTCCGAGGTCGTGCCCTGTCCCGCCGGGACGCAGCGGGAGGACAAGAGGAGCCGCCGATCGGAAGGAAAAGCTGGATTTAGCTGGCAGTCCCTGAGTGGACAATGGGCGAAGCGCGACTCGGAGGCCTCGGGGTTCAGGCCCCGCCCCTACTCCCGAGGCGTGGCCCCGCCCCCGCCGGCCCCGCCCCCGCGCGTCGCCATGTTGTTCCCCGGGCGCTGGGCGGGAGCAGCCAGAGTCGGCTCGGGCAGCGCCTTTGCAGCCGCGTTCCGCTGTCCGGCTTCCCTCGGCGCCCCGGCCGGCCAGGTCGGAGTCCCCCGGCGTCCCGGGTGTGGCGGCGAGGTGAGCGGCGCGCGGACTCCCTCGGGGCTGGCGGGGGTCGGGGGCCGGAGCCCCGGCTTGCGGATGGGATGCGAGCCCACGGGCCGCCGGCGCCTGGTGTGTCTCCAGCGGCTGGAGTGGGCGCTCGGGGCCTGCGCGGGTCCCTGGCGCCGGAGGTGGGAGGGGGTGGCGGGGGGTCCCCCCTGCCTCACACAGCAGGGAAGACGGGTTCCCTTTCCCACACCCCCGGGAGGGAGGCACGCACACCGCCCGAGGGACACGCGCGCTTACCCCGGCCTTTCCCCCGGTCCCCGGGGGCGCACACCCTCCCCCGCCAGCCCACCCCGTCCGAACGGGGCCCCGAAGGGCCGGCGCGGGGAAAGCCAGGGCGCTCGCACGATCCGATGCTGGCGACGTGTGACGCGCCGCCGAGGCGAGAGGCCAGGGATGTGAAGCCAGGGCCGGGGCTGCAGGCGGTTCGGGGTGTTATCTGATCCCGGCTGGCTACGCTTTCGGAACGGGGTTCCTTCCTTCCTTCCAGCTTCGTACGCGGAGAGGCAGGTGAGAATCGTGCGCGCTTCCCAAGCCGCGGCGGAGGGATTGCGGCTTTGTCGTTTCTGGCGATGACACATCCCGTGACCCGGGTTCTTTTGAGGAATGACTTTTTTTGTTGTTGCTGGTTTCCAAACTGTCACGTGGCCAGTCTTTGTAGAGGCTTTCAGAACCCTGACGAAACCAATAGTATTCGATTGCTTTTTGCAAATTAAACAAAAATTTTTTTAAACTTGTCCTTCAGTTTCTGCCACGGTGGTAATGGAAAATTCCTAAATTGCCCGTAATCTTTAAAAAAAAAAAAAGCCCCAAACAAAAACGGGTTCTTGAGCTAAACTTGTAGACGTGAAGGAAACCCACAACTTCTCAGCCTGGGACTTTTAAGAAGATGGTTCTTAGGTTCTTGTCTAGACCTCTCAGCATCTTCTTCATATTTACAAATCTCAGTGGTGTAGCAGTGTGATGCGTGCAGTATGCCTGTGTAGAAATGCTAGTACATTCCTCCTGCTTATACAGAATGTTTCTGGCGTGGTGATTTACCATTTCCCAGTGTTCCGTCGGGTGGGATATTTTTGGTTTAGCGTGTGTGAGGTTCAAGTGGACCATGGAACCGAGTAGAAGAGAACATTTTTGTTGGCCTCGATTCCCACAAGCCGGGTTCTTGGAGATGTAGGAAAATTCTTTAGTGCTGCTCCCTCTTTTCCAATCTCTTTTTTTCCCCTCTTTCCATTTCAGCAACTTCTTCCATCCAGAATACACCACTCTGGAGGCCTGCAGAGAAGTTCCTTTGCTTTTCGAAGTTACATTTTAACCTCCCCTCCTTTCTTGGGCAGCGCTCAGGCCTTGGCCTTTGTGTGGAAGGCCTGTGCATACATCACTTGAATTTTCACAGCGTTGCTGTGTGATTAGCTCCATTTTACAGATGAGGGATTGGCTGGCATCTTGGAGGGCTGGGTGTGTTTCCCGCAATGGCACAGTGCAGAGCCAGGATTCAGAGCAGGCCTGGGTGGGTTTAGCGTGGCTGTTCTCGGCTGGGGGCTTGGATGATGTCTTCAGGCATTTTGGGGAGAAGGGGTGTTGCTGGCTTCTGGTGGGTGGAGGCAGGGGTGCTGCTCCATTCTCTGCAATGCACAGGGCAGGCCCCGCAAAGGGGTTGTCTGGCCCCAAAAATGTCGCCCAGAAAGCCTGCTTTCCAGCGGTCTGTAACCTCAGAGCTCAGGTTTCAGCACGTCTGTAGTTTTTCAAGTGCAACGGCCTTTTCCTAGTTAGAGCCCCTCATCGTTTAAATAAAGAGCAGCAGGGAAATTTGAGAACTTGAAGAGATTTCCCTTGACTGAGAGTCGTATACACGGAGTGGCCAGATGATGATGATCTCTGATCGCATAATAAGCTGGCCACTCTCTCTGTGTGTGTGTGTGTGTGTGTGTGTGTGTGTGTATGTGCGCACGTGCGTGCGTGCAGGCATGCATATTTTTTTTTAGAGGCCTGGTGCATGAATTCGTGTATGGGTGGGGTCCGGCCAGCCTGGCCAGGGGGAAGGGACATGGGCGGTTGGCCAGCCTGCCTGCTAGTTGAACTCCTGGTGGAGGGGACAATTTGCATATTAGTTTTTTATTATATAGGACATACACTGAGTGGCCAGATTATTATGCGTTCAGAGATCATAATAATCTGACCACTCAGTGTACTTTCATTTGAAAGTTGGAGTGAACAGATAATTTCTGATAACACAATCCAATTTTTAAGACAAAGGTGACAAAAGAACTCTAGAGCCATTCAGATCCATGGAAGTGTAGACTTAGGGAGTTTGGTTGCTGTATTTATTACTCCAATTGTCAACAAGCATTTCTGAGTCGCCTGGCATGCACTGATAGCTGCTGCTGATATGGAGGGGAGCATACAGTCTAATCACAATCATAAGATCAAGTTCTGGCTTGTAAACAAAACACACACACACACACACACACACACCCTGTCCCCAGCCTGGCTGGGAGTGGCTCAGTGATTGAGCGTTGACCTATGAACCTTTTGATTCCTAGTCAGGGCACAAGCCAGGGTTGTGGGCTGGATCCGTGGTGTGGGGCGTGCAGGAGGCAGCCGGTCAAGGAACGATCAATGATTCTGTCTCATTATTGATGTGTGTCTCTCTCCCTCTCTCTTTCTCTCTGAAATCAATAAAAACATATTAAAACACACACACACACACTCTAGCTGGGTGGCTCAGTTGGTTGGAGAGTCATCCTGTACAACCAAAAAAGTTGCTGGTTTGGTTCCTGGTCAGGGCACATACCTAGGTTGCAGGTTTGATACCCAGTTGGTGTATATACTGGAGGCAACCAATTGATGTCTCTCTCTCTCTCTCTCTCTCTCTCTCTCTCTCTGTCTCTGTCTCTCTCTCTCTCTCTGTAAAAAAAAATCAGCGAAAACATATCCTCTGATAAGGATTTAAGAAAAAAAAAAAAAAAACAATGGCTGCAAACCCACACACAGATACCTGTATCATAGTATTTACTGTGGGGAGACTTAGATGAAACGAGGAAAAGTAGATACACTTTTGGTAACTTTGTAGGTTGACCACATGTGAATATTTACAAGAAATAAATTGAGTGGCCATTATAAATAAAATTTCTTAAATTTAGCCTCAGTAGACAGTAGTCATGCATGCATTTTATCATGGAAATATTTTAAAATGACCTTGGCATCGGTTTCTTTGGCATCTCCCAGCCGGTTTTCATCACGCCCTTCAGTATGTGTACCGCTTCATTCTGGCGGCGGGTCTTTCAGGGGAACTCTGGGAGTGAGTGAGTGAGTGAGTGAGTGATGGAGGAATCCAGAAGGGCTGGCTCTGGGGTTAGGACTCTGCGGAAATGTACTTCATGCAGTGAACATGGCATCGTTTGTGGGCAGCTTTGCTTTTTGACTCATGCTCATGTGTGTGTTCCTTGTTAATGAGTAGATTTCTCATCAGGAATCGTCTGCGGTGGGGACGCTAAATTACACACCTCCAGTGGATGGCCGTCTCCTGGCTGCGAGGAATGTGCGTTCTGTTCTTTCCGGAGGGTTTATTCTGGGAAAGGGAATTGGTGCAGGAAGAACATCCATCCTTTGGCCTCTGAGGAGTCTTGCCTGATCGGTAGTTGGCTCGCTGCTCTGGCCAAATTAGGTCACCGCATTTCTTTAAAAAAAAAGTTTTCATTGATTTTTGAGAGAGGAAGGGAGAGGGAGAGAGAAACATCCATGAGAGAGAGAAACAGTGGGCTGCCCTCTGCACACCCCCTCCTGGGGATGGCGCCTGAAACCTGGGCACAGAAACCCAGGCATGTGAGGCATGTGCTGACCGGGAATTGAACCCGCGACTCCCTGGCGCATGGGACCACGCTCAGTCATCTGAGCCACACTGGCCGGCCACACTTCTTTTTATGAGCTTATGTGACTCTGTAGAGACAATCGGATTATTGGTTTCCAAGTAGTTCTTCCCCAGGCAATTTGTGGGTTAAATCAGCAGGAGGAAATAAGCCAAGTGTGTGTGTGTGTGTGGGTGTGTGTGTGTGAGAGAGAGAGAGAGACAGAAAGAGAGAGAGAGAGAGAGAGAGAGAGAGAGAGAGAGAGAATGAAATGTGTCTCACCTGAAAGCTAGCTAGATAATAAATTTGTCAGTCAAAACTAAGGACAAGAAAATAGGGCTTGTGATGAAGTAGGTCATCAACAGAGACTATTTATTAAGATTTTGAGGGGTGAGTGGTGAACCCACAAAATGCCTCATGGAGTTTGGAAAGCTGTGATGCAAACCAAGGGCCAGAACACCTGAGGGAGGAGCATGCGGACTCAGGTGTGTAGGTGGAGAAGCCTGGCTGCCTTGCGCTGGGGGCGGGGCTGGAGGTAGTCCCGGGCCTGGAAGTAGTCCCAGGCCTGGAGGTAGTCCTGGCCTGGGGGTAGTCCCGGGCCGTGTTTACGGGGAGCCTGGCGTTGCTGGGCCCCTTCCCTCACCCGGAAGAGAAATCTGTTTTCCAAAGCGCGTCTCGATCTGGTACAGGTTGTCAAGTTGAGCTCCGTGTATTTCCACATTCTGGATTGTTCCATTTCTTTTTGTTCCTTTCTGACCATGATGGGTCCAGGGTTTGTTTATCATGAACATGGAGAGTCCGATTAGTTGTACATGAATGTGAGGAAGGTAACAGATCCGCCCGGGCTGGAGACAGGCAGCTGTATGTCTTGGAAGAGATGTGTACGTGCAGCAGACAGTGGAGGCGTCTCTGACCCTGGCTCATCCCATCGGGAGGAGTCTGCACACAGACTTCACTTCTGTCCCGGGCCTGATGCCGTACAAATGTACGTTATTGTTGGACATGGGATGGAGGGATGGTAGGGCACGACCTGATTCATTCACCCGATGGCCACACTCATTATCCAGGTGTGAAGGGTGGCAGGCCGTGTAGACGAAGAAAACGAGCTGATCAGTGTAAATTGAGCTCACAGTTTAAGTTCCAAATTCTTGTGCATTGTATGAGGCTTTGGGGTCCAGAGGCTAAGGTAGTTTTTAGAAGGTTAGTTTTCATACGAGGGGTTGTGTTATCAGTGTGAGAGGAACCTGAAAAAAACCTTAGACAGTTCTGTTTCTAGGACTTACTGTGTAAAACTCTCATAGAATGTTTAAATGCTCTCACAGGCTCAAGAAAGTTCGAACCTACTGGGCTGTGCATGCTGGTCTTTGCAGCTTCTGGCTTGTGTCCTCAGAGCGGTGATGAGCTGCATATGCCTAAAAATGCATACATTTGGACACCATGTGTGTTTTTCATGGGTGTCTTGCTGTTCGCATTGCAAATGAAAATTAATTTTCTAAAGTAAAAATTTTCTAGATGTCATTTACTTACAGGATATTTTTTCTTACGTGATATTACCCTACTATCCCCCCTTTTTTGATTAATGGAGAATTTTGTAATTTTTTTTAGTGCAATCTTGATAACTTTACACTTTAATATTTTGCACAAAAATATGACTGCTTTAGGTTCATTGCATGTTAAGCAACTCACTACCAATAGAAAGTTTAGTTAATCCTTTAGGATCA
>PVJN01042566.1:0-12351 GCA_004026805.1 Lasiurus borealis | reverse complement strand
TTGTTCGGTTGCACAGTTCCACGTCTGTTAGCACTCATAGGTTGTCTTACTCCAGCTATGTTTAGCTTTGTTTGATTGTCTTCCATGGGAACACGACTTTTCCCAGCTCTCCGTTCTCAACAATTCATCACCAAGGACTTGAGCCCCAGATGATGAGCCAGATGTCATCTGGGTTTGTAAACATCCACCAAGAGAAAAAAGAGGCGCCTTGCATGAAGAAGGGTGACCCCACTCATTTCTGTAAATGTGTTCCTTTTCTACCTCTAAATCCAAAGACATACCCCTCTATCCTTCACAAGCTCATCTGATTTAAAAAGTTTTGGCTTAAAATACTGTAAAAATGATGGTATCAGATGGATACTAGAATTCTTTGGGGGAGGGGCACTTCATAAGATATATAAATGTCTAATCATTATGTTGAACACTTGAAACTACTATAATATTTTATGTATATTGTAATTAGAAAATAAAATCTTCCAAAAAACTGGAGTGGGGAAAAAGAAAGCAGCTTTGGCTTAAAACCTCTCCTGACTCCTGCCCCTCTGACCTTTATTTTTGCTGAAACTCTCTCAGCAATTGTGGCTTATACCGTTCCATTTAGCAATCTATTTGGCTAGTGACTTGTATTGCTCGTAAACTGCATCATGGTTACTGGTTTCGGTTTCCTAAGGAGATAGTTCCTAACAACAGTAATGAGATAATAACAGCAGCAGCAGTAACATTTATAAATGGCTAACTCTGTGCAGATATTATTTTCCACGTGTTAACTCATTTTATTTCCCCAGTATCCCACTGTGGAATGCACTACTTCATTATCACTTTTTGGGTTTTTTTTGGTACAACTGAAAAGACTGAGGCACAAAGATGTTAAATAAGTTGCCCAAGGTTGCAAACTAGTAAATAAAGGAGCTAGGACTTAACCCAAGTTGAAGAGCCCTGGTATCTTTAAAAGATGTCTTTTAGATTATCTCCTAAATACTATTTATTCCATCTGTAATACTTATCCTGTGAATTAGATTTATCATCCCTATTTTCTGATGAGAAAACTAAACTGAGGTCACACAGCCAGGGCCCTGTGGAGAAGCTGTGAGACAAATCTAGATCTGATGCTTCCTTTATCCCCCCACTTACATGGAAACCATGATTTGATTAATACCCAACTCAATCATCATCTCTCTCTGATGCTCATCTCATGCATAGTGATAGAGACATGTGCAATCAGGGGGAGGAGAAAGGATAAAGATGTGTGAGCCAAGCTTCCTACCCTCAAGGAGTTCACAGTATTGGAGGAAACAGATGGCACAGAGGAGGTACGTAGACTAACATGTTGTACCTGCTGGGATGGCAGTTGTGAAAGTTCAGCAGGCACAAAGAATCCCTGGATTGTCACAGAGGAAAGTGAATTTAGACTTTTTGTCAAATGTTTAACTCAAGGTTTTGTGATAGACCCTGTTGACTAGAAAATTCAACTAAGAGTACTCTCAGTATGTGGGTTCATTAGGTTTCTGTTATGAATAATAACATCCTCCAAACCCATTATAAAGTGTTGCGATTTCCTAGGTTGCCCCTGGTTCCATAAGGAGCAGGAAGAGGTGGTCATAGAATGTGTCTGGGAATTCTAGAAACTCCTGACATAGTGAAAAATTCAGTGACTATGTGCATATTTGTGTGTGTGTGTGGGTTGGAGAGAAAGAGAATCCGAGCTTTTATTGGGTTCTTTAAGAAATAAAGTGTCATACAAAAGTTAAGAACCACTAAAATGAACTTTGAAGGTATACCTGAACTTATAACTATATACATTTACACACACACACACACACACACACACCTGTGTACATAGAAAGTAGAAGGAAACATACTAAACTATTAACAGCAACCGTTTGTTGTTTTTTAAGCAGAAGATAAGGGAGACTCATTTTTGTTCCATACTATTCCATATTGATTTAACAATTAAATAATTAATAATTTTAATGAGTATGTATCACCTTTATAACTAAAATGTAAAAAAAAAAATCTTATCTCTGTATTATAGCATTGTAGGTAGACCATGTTGAGAAAACCGTAATAGTAAGGAAGCAGCTGTTACAGACTTTACTAGAAACATTGTTACAATTAATTAATTGGTAAGAGTGATGCTATATTTAGCAAGCTTAGATCATGGTTGCGCAGGTAGGATAATGATAAACTGCTGCCCACTTGGGTATTGTGGATGGCCAGGAAGCCCTGTATGACAGTAGATTCATACACCCAGAGACGGACAGTGAGGCCATAGCCATCGAGAACAGTATCAAGCTTCACTAAAAGCATCAGCAGCCTCTGCACTGAGACAGGTTTACATGAATGCAGGTTGCAAAGTAAAAATGGGCCTTCCTGCTCCCAAGGTCACATATGAACACAAAATCGTCACTATAGGAACTGTCATCATCCAAACATAATGAGCAAGGACACAGTTATTTTTTACAAGCACACATTATTCTTTTGGGGGATCTGGCAGGTAGAATATGGTGCTGGAAGATAGTACCTTGACATCTCTTTCTGACCATGGCCTGTGCAAGTCCTCTGCCCTGTCTATCCAGATGTTTCTCCATTTTCACAAGACAATAAAATAGCTTCTACCAAAAGCCTAAAAATCAGTCATTCTGAGTTCAGTGCCAAATCTGTATCACGGTTCTAAAAATATCCAGAATATGAGTCATATGAAGTCCCCAAATTTATTATTTTTAATATAAAGAGTATAATAATAGCACTAAAGATTTTAACTACTTCCACCTTTCAGTCTGAATTTCTTTTAAACTAACAGTTTAATCTCTTATTCTACTTACGCTACCAAATCCTTACCCTCCCCCTTTTCATTTCTCCCAGCCTGCATCCTGTGAATCAACAAAACTTGAAACCCAACACCAGCAGCAAACATAAAACTAGCTGAGAATAGGTAAGAAAAAAAAAAGGCCTTGGCGAGTAAATTATATTAATATTCATATTTTGCTACCTGCTCATAGGTTTAATTTTTTATTCTGATAGGATATGTAGTGAACTTGTAACTTCTGTCACTTGGTACCATTACCTGACAAGCAGCAGGCACAGGCAGGTTCCTTTGTAACAAAGGCTAGCTCTGTCCAGCATACAGTTGTGATGCTGTACGAGACAATTATGGCCAATCCCCAACAAGGGAGAATTCACTACACTTAGATAAAAATGGCTAGTTCTCAAATTTTGAGGTAAAAGCTATATATTTTGCAACTCGAATTAAGCTAATTATGTTCTAGTTGGGTTTTCTCTTTGGCTGAATAATTCACCATCTAAAATATTTAAAAACCTTGATTAGAAAGTTGGTCAACTAAGAATCATTAAGGTGGCAATTGTCTCACAAGGGCCCATCCTTTCTAGCATCCTGTTCATTTCTGAGCTGATTCTAGAAGGCTTCTTTCTTTATCCTTGTCCCTTTACTGGTCTAGATATTTATTGTGCACTTCCAAAAAAAACCAAAAGGACTTTCTAACATTCTGTTTAACATTTATACATTTATTTTCATTTAATTTCTATTTACATTCTGTATTCCAAAATTTCACTCAGGTCTAAAAAAAGAACTTCAGTAACTAATAGCTGGTGACAGGTATTTAAGATTCCAGGTACTCAACGTCATCCTTGGCTTCTCCTGCCTTCTTGCATTTAGGGGAGAATAACTTAAACTAAACTTGAAAATGCTGTCATTTTTTAAAGAATCTATTTTATTGATTTTTTACAGAGAGGAAGGCAGAGGGGATAGAGAGTTTGAAACATCGATCATCTGCCTTCTGCACACCTCCTACTGGGGATGTGCCTGCAACCAAGGTACATGCCCTTGACTGGAATCGAACCTGGGACCCTTCAGTCCACAGGCCAATGCTCTGTCCACTGTGCCAAACTGGTTAGGGCACTGTCATTTTTTTTTTAATCATTATTAAATAAGACTGGGGGAAGAGAGAGTTATGTAAAGGAAAGGGGGAGGTTAAGATGGTGGAATTTAAGCCTTCACTGATGAGTTGATAAGAATCAGAGCTCCCAAGAAAAGCCAGCACTGAGGATCAGGCCAATCCTTTGTTTCTTATCAAGGTGAAACTGCTGAAGTCTGGAGTTTCTGTCTTTTATTCTGAGAGCAACTTTTGGCTTTTGCCTAGACTTTTTCTAAACAGAAAAGTTAGAGTGCTTATTGCTCAAGCGAGGACAATTTCTACAAGGTCTAATTTAGGCAAAGATTATTTTTACTTTGCCCCATATTTCCTGAACTTAAAATAAAGTGGTTTTAACCTAGGATACAGAGGTAGGAAATCTGGTGGGATCTGCTGGGACCCTTATGCCAGTTTTCTTCTTCCTTGGTCCTTTCCCCAGAGATGTCCTTGTTTAAGTATACGTGTCCCTTCAAAAGTTTACAAAAACTAGTCCCAGAAAATACAAAAACAGGTAATACCCAATTAGTCAAGGAGTGTTTTATTCTCATATTTTCTTAGAGGGAATATAAACTGATAAAACCTTTTGCAATGAATCTGCCAGCATTTATTAAAGTCTTAAAAACAGTCTGCTCCACTTCCAGGAATTCATTCAGGGAATATCAACTCTTCTCCCAGTTCTAGCTTTCTTTCTATTATCTCTTGAGATTAGGATGATGAATCATTTAACTGTTCTTAGAATGTTCTATATTTTCACAATCTATAATAATAAAAGGGTAATATGCTAATTAGACCGGATGTCCTTCTGGAAGCCCTTCCAGACGATGCCAGACGAAGCCAGACGAAGCTGGGGCTGCGAGATTGAGCCCCTTAAGATCATTGAGGCAGATGATCGATGTTTCAAACTCTCTATCCCCTCTACCTTCCTCTCTGTAAAAAAATCAATAAAATAGATTTTTTTAAAAAATGACAGCATTTTCAAGTTTAGTTTAAGTTATTCTCCCCTAAATGCAAGAAGGCAGTAAAAGCCAAGGGTGACGTTGAGTACCTGGAATCTTAAATACCTGTCACCTCGAATTAAGCTAATTTTGTGCCTCAGGTCTCTATAGACTAATAAACATATACTCCTTCAGTAATCAGAACTAAAACAATCACTGGGAAATATAAAACACAGGCAAAGACATCCTGTCCAAAGCCACTTGCATTAAAAAATGCTTAGGGTTAGCCCTAGCCCATTTGGCTCAGTAGATAGAGCATTGGCCTGCGAATTGAAAGATTCCAGGTTTGATTCCAGTCAAGGACACATGCCCAGGTTGCAGCCTCCATTCCCAGTGGGGGGTGTGCAGGAGGCAACCGATAAATGATTCATCATTGATGTTTCTATCTCTTTCTCCCTCTCCCTTCCTCTCTGATTAAAAATATAATTAAAAATAAAACAAAACACAAAAACGCTTAAGTGTTAACCTTCAACAACCAGTTTCTTTTATGATAATGATGATGAAAAACTCAGTGACCGTGAACAGTTTTCCCAACCTAGTTGGAGGATATAAAAAAGTCTATGCTCATCACTGTGGCTACTGCTTCGGTAGGATGACCTACACCGAACTTTCCCAGTGGGCCCTTGGACTGGTTCTTTAGGCTTCCACAAACTTTCTTTGGAATGTAAGTTAATACTAATGTGGTAGCTACAGTTCTTCCTCCCTAAGACTTCTGGAATCTCATTATCTAATGAAATATTGTTGACCTCCATTTTATAGCAGGAGACATTATCTAATTCTTCTGGATCACATGAAGGTAGCCCTGGGAACAGAGAACAAGTTTTAATAGTTCGTTGGCCAAACCACATTACCCTACTATTTCAAGATGTTTTCTGAAGAGTCCACAGGGGCTACATTTAAAACCTTCTGCTTATTGTTTGCTAACTGCTGGGATGGTTTTATTCAGGGAGGAAGCCAGTATTTTCAGCTTGGGGGTTGGGAAGAACTCCTAAAAAATGTCTCCAAACTGATTTAGGAGAACATGCTTGACAAAAGAGAACTTATTCCTGCCCTGGAATAAACTCATTAGAACTGATATATGATGTAATCAGAGACTAAGAGAACTACATTACTTTTTTAACACCTTATATCCCAAAGGCAATTGAGGTTTCTAAAGTTTATCAAGATCAGGTTACAAAAACTGTTCAAAAGGAACCATTGCTTTCATATACTTGTTGACAGCTTCCTCCTCAGAATAACCTTGGTGTTTCATACAATATCTCTTCTAGGATCTAGTTTTTACACTAGTTTTTTTTTTAAAGACTCTTTTTTTAAAATATGTTTTTATTGATTTTCAAGAGAGAAGGGAGAGAGAAAGAGAGAGAGAAGCACCATCACTGAGAGAGGAACATTGATTGGCTGCCTCCTGCACGCCTCCTACTGGGGAAGGAGCTCACAACCCAGGCATTGTCCTGACCAGGAATCAAACCAGTGACCTCTTGGTACATGGGCCGATGCTCAACAACTGAGCAACATTAGATGGACTGAAGATATATATATATATTTTTTTACCTCAAACTATTCTTTTTATTGTTTAAAATATTACATATATTAGTACATATATCTCCCCTTTTTTCCCCATTGACCTTCGCTAGCCTCCCCTACCCCGTCACTCGCCCTCATCCCAGCCTCCCCCAGTGTCTTGTGTCCAATGGTGTGTTTATATGCATACATACAAGTCCTTCAGTTGATCTACTTCCCTCCCCCACCACACCCCCGGCCTCCGCAACATTCCCCAGCCTTCCCAATGTAATTTGACAGTATGTTTTGTGCTTTACTGCCTCTTTATCTATCTTTTTATTAATCAGGTTATAATGTTATTTTCCATAAATGAGTGAGATCATGTGGTATTTTTCTTTCATTGCCTGGCTTATTTCACTAAGCATAATGCTCTCCAGGGCATAATGCTGCTAAAAATGGTAAGAATCCCTTCATTTTTACCACAGCATAGTATTCCATTGTGTAGATGTACCATACTTTTCTAATCCACTCCGTGCTGATGGACATTTAGGCTATTTTGAAATCTTAACAATGGTGAATTGTGCTGCTATGAACATAGGGCTACATATATCCTTTATGATAGGTGTTTCTAGTTTCTTGGGATATAATCCTAGAAGTGGGATTACTGGGTCCAATGGGAGCTCCATTTTTAGTTTTTTGAGGAAACTCCATACTGTTCTCCACAATGGTTGCCCCAGTCTGCATCCCCACCAGTAATGCATGAGGGTTCCTTTTTCTCCACATCCTCACCAGCACTTGTCATTTGTTGATTTGTTGATGGTTGCCATTCTGACAGGTGTGAGATGGTACCGAATTGTCATTTTGATTTGCATCTCTCAGATGATTAGTGATTTTGAGCATGTTTTCATATGCCTATTGGCTTTCCTTCTGTCTTATTTCAAAAAGGTTCTATTTAGGTCCATTGCCATTTGGATCATTTATCTTCCTTTTATTAAATTGTATAAGTTCCTTGTAGATGTTGCAGATTAAACCTTTATCAATGATAACATTTGCAAATGTTCTCCCATACAGTAGGCTTTCTTGTTGTTTTGTTGATGGGCTCTTTTGCTGTGCAAAAGCTTTTTATTTTGATGTAGTCCCGTTTGTTTATTTCCTCTTTAGCTTCCATTGCCCTAGGAGTGGTATTGGTGAAGGAAGAAACTGCTTCGGTATATGTCTGAGATTTCTCTGACTATGGATTCTTCTTTTTATGGTCTCCCGTCCTATGTTTAAGACCTGTATCCACTTTGAGTTCATTCTTGTGTATGGTGTAAGTTGGTGGCCTAGTTTCATTTTTTTTGCATATATTCTCCAATTTTCCCAACACTATTTATTAAAGAGATTGTCTTGACTCCATTGTATGTTCATGCCTCCTTTGTCAAATATTAATTGAGCATAGTGGTTTGGATCGATATCTGGATTCTCTAGTCTATCCATTGGTCTATATGTCTCTTCTTGTGGCAATACCAGGCTGTTTTGAGAACAGTGGCTTTGTAATACGGCTTGGAATCTAATATTGAGTTCCCACCTACTTCGTTCTTCTTTCTCGTGATAGCTGTGGCTATTTGAGGCTTTTTTTAAAAAAAAATTTCGGATGAATTTTTGAAGAATTATTTCTAGGTCTGTAAAATACGCCATTGGAATTTTAATGGAAAGTGCATTGAATCTATAGATTGCTTTGGGCAGTATGGACATTTTAATGATGTTGATTCTCCCAATCCATGAGCATGGTATGCTATTCCATCTGTTTACGTCTTCCTCTATCTCTCTTTTCAGTGTCCTATAGTTTTCCACATATAAGTCTTTTACCTCCTTAGTTAAGTTTATTCCTAGGTATCTTTTTTTTTTTGGTGTGATGATAAGTGGGATTGCTTTTTTAAAAGTCTCTCTTTCTGTAAGTTCACTAATAGTGTATAGAAATGCCATAGATTTCTTGGTATTAACTTTGTATCCTGCTATATTGCCAAATTCATTTATTAAGTCTATTAGGTTTTTTTGATGGAGTCTTTTGTGTTTTTTATGTACAATATCATGTCATCTGAAATAAGGATAGCTTTACTTCTTCTTTTCCAATTTGTATGCCTTTTATTTCTTCTTGTCTAATTGCAATGGCTAATACTTCCAATATTATGTCAAACAGGAGTAGTGAGATTAGACATTCCTGTCTTGATCCTGTTCTTAGAGGAAATGGTTCTAGTTTTGGCCCACTGAGTATTATGTTAGCTGTGGGTTTATCATATATGGCTTTTATGATGTTGAGGTATGCTCCTTCTATTCCCACATCGCTGAGAGTTTTTATCAAAAAAGGGTGTTGGATTTTGTCAAATGCCTTTTCTGCATCAAATGATATGACTATATGATTTTTACCTCTCAATTTGTTTATGTGATGTATCACGTTTATTAATTTCTGAATATTGTACCATACTTGCATTCCTGGGATAAATCCTACTTGGTCATGGTATATGATCTTTCTGATGTACTCTTGGATCCAATTTCCTAGAATTTTGTTGAGGATTTTGGCATCCATGTTCATGAGGTATATTGGTCTGTAATTCTCTTTCACAGTGTTGTCTTTATCTGTTTTTATATTAGGGTGATGTTGGCTTCATAGAAGGTGCTTGGAAGTGTTCCTTCTTCTTGAATTTTTTGAAATAGTCTAAGTTTTAGTTATTCCTTGAATGTTTGGTAAAACTCCCCTGTGAAGCTGTCTGGCCCTGGGCTTTTGTTCACTGGAAGCTTTTGATGACTGCTTCAATTTCTTCCATAGTTATTGGTCTATTGACATGTTAAGATTCTTCCTGATTGAGTTTTGAAAGGTTATATTTTTCTAGGAACATGTCCATTTCCTCCAGGTTGTACAGTTTGTTGGAATAGAGTTGTTCATAGTATTTTTTCACAATCCTTTGTATTTCGGTAGCATCTATTGTTATTTCATCTCTTTCATTTCTGATTTTCTTTATTTAGGTCCTTTTTCTTTGCTTCTTGGTGAGTCTGTTAGAGGTTCATCAATCTTGTTTATCCTTTCAAAGAACCAGCTCTTGGTTTTGTTGATCTTTTGAATTATTTCTTTGCTCTCTATGTCATTTATCTTCTGTTTGATCTTTACTATTTCCTTCCTTCTGCTTACACTGGGCTTTTCTTGTTGCTCTCTTTCTAGCTCGTTGAGTTGTAGGGTTAAGTAATTTATTACCATTGTTTCTTGTTTTTTGCAATAGGCTTGTAGAGCTAGGAACTTGCCTCTGAAGACCGCTTTCACTGTGTCCCATAGATTTTGGATTGTTGTGTTTTCATTGTCATTTGTTGCCATGTATATTATGTGGCTTTGGGGTGAAACGTTCTGAGGATGTCAATTAATTCCATCTGGTCTAGTGAGTTATTTAGGATTGATGTTTCTTTGGTGATTTTTTGTTTAAAGGATTTGCCCAATCGTGATAGAGCGGTATTAAAGTCTCCTACTATGATTGTATTGCTGTCAATCTCTCCCTTGATATTCTCCAGGAGTTTTTTTTATGTATTTGGGTGCTCCTACATTAGGTGTGTATATGTTTACCAGAGTTATTTCTTCTTGTTGGATTGCTCCCTTTAGTATTATAAAGTTGCCTTCCTTATCTCTTGTTATGTCCTTCACTTTGAGATCTAATTTGTCAGATATAAGTATTGCTACCCCCTTTTTTTTTTTTTCATTTCCATTCACCTGAAAAACCTTTTTCTATCCCTTCACCCTCAGTGTGTGTGCGTCTTTTTTTTTCTGAGGTGGGTTTCTTGTAGACAGCAGATATATGGGTCATGTTTTCTTATCCAGTCTGTTACCCTATGTCTTTTGATTGGGGCATCTAAACCATTTAAAGTTATTATTGATAGGTGCTTATTTGTCACCATTTTTATTCTTTACCCGTGTTCCTTCTTCATTTCCTATTTCTTTTTACAGCAGACCCTTTAGCATTTTTGCATTGCTGGTTTGGTGGTAATAAATTCCCTTAGTCCTTTATCTGTGAAGCTCATAATTTCACCTTGAATTTTGATTGATAGCCTTGCTGGGTACAATATTCTTTGATTCAGACCCTTTTTGAATGACTTTGTATATTTCATTCCATTTCCTTCTGGCCTGATGGGTGTCTGTTGAGAAATCAGTTGCTAGTCTTATAGGGGTTCCTTTGTAGGTAACTTTCTGTCTCACTCAGGCCACCTTTAAGATTCTTACTTTATCATTGGTTTTTGCTAATTTAATTATAATGTGCCTTGGCGTCGGTCTTTTGGGGTTCATTTTGCTTGGGACTCTGTGAGCTTGGATTAGTGTGGTTTTTTTTTCCCCTGTATCAGGGAAGTTTTTGTCATTATTTCTTCAAAGAGGTTTTCTAGTCTTTGCTCAGTTTCCTCTCCTGGAACTCCTATTACGCAGATGTTGTCTTGTTTTGTGTTGTCCTAGAGTTCCCTTAGGCTCTCTGCCTACTTTTTAATTTTTTTTCCTAGAAGCTGTTCTACGTGGGTATTTGTTCCTACCATGTCTTCTAGCTCACTGATGTAGTCCTTTGCTCTTCTAGTCTACTTTTATGCTTTCTATTGAGTTCTTCACAGGAGTGATGTCATTTTTCATTTTTTCTTGGTTCTTCTTCATTTCCTCTTGGTTCTTACACATATTGTTGAATTTGTCCTCTATTCTTTATAGACACCTTATGACCATTTCTCTGAATTCTTTTTCTGGCAGGTTGCTTACCTTGATTTCGTTTACTTCCTTTTTTGGTGATGCCTGCTTTTCTTTCATATGTGGGCTGTTTCTTTGTGTCCCCATGGTCTCTCTTCCCAGGGTGTCTGGTTAAGTAGTTCTCTCCTTATCCCAGGTGAAATCTGACCTTTCCATGGTGGAGTGTAGAGCTCCTCTGAATCGTGTGTTTGCGCTAATTGGGGATGGTGCTCTGGGGTTCGCAGCTGTGTGGTGGGTACCACAGTTGTAGATTTTCAGGCTTCCATAACATCCACTTCCCCCTTCAAGATGGCGTGGTCTTCATGTCTTAGCTGGTCACTCTAGGAGCCCTGTCCAGCAGTCCCCCACCATCTCTTGGATTATAGCTGTCCCTCAACTCACCAATAAACACTCCCTGTGCAACCCTCAGCTATTCTATCAGCTCCAGGACCAGGCTAGGGTAAGTCTGTCTATTCTGCCACCATTTTTTCCTGCCCTGAAGATAGTTTCTTGAAGAGGTTTTGATGACTCAAGTAAAATTTTCTGAGGTAAAGAACCTCACATCACCTCTAGTGACATTTTTATCTTCCCACAGTCCTGACTTGAGGTCAGGGAGTCCCTTTGTGATGAGATCAGTTTATTTCTAGGTTCTAAAAATGCCCATGCTTCTCAGTAGCTCAGATCAAACCAGATACCCCAGATTTGAGTAGAACTAATTCAAATACCTGAATCAGTTCCAGAAGCATCTTTAGTTTTATTGTCAAGGGTCAGCAAATCTCTAAGCCTCAGCTCAAAATACACAGTATTTTGGACAGCCTTGTATTTGTTTGTATAAAATGTTTTCTAATTCTTGTATAATTTATCATGTATATATTCCTAAAATCCTACTCAGGAATAAACCACCATAATATGGGTTTCTAAAGATGACCACAGCCAATCTAAATCGTGGTAGAGACCGGTTTGGCTCAGTGGATAGAGTGTTGGCCTGTGGACTGAAAGGTCCTGAGTTCGATTCCGGTCAGGGGGCATGTACCTTGCTTGCGGGCACATCTCCAGTGTGGGGTGTGCAGGAGGTGGCTGATCAATGTCGATGTTTCTGACTTTTTATCCCTCTCCCTTCCTCTCTGTGAAAAATCAATAAAATATATTAAAAATAAATAAATAAATAAATCCAAGTCTCTGGGAATAGGGTTCTGGACACCTCCTT
>PVJN01042565.1:0-18199 GCA_004026805.1 Lasiurus borealis | reverse complement strand
ATAGAAAGAAATCAAACACATGGTGACTAAACAGCATGCTATTAAACAATGACTGGGTAACAAGAGCGATCAAGGAAGAAATAAAAAACATCATGGCAACAAATGACAATGACAACACAACAATACAAAATTTATGGGACACAGTCAAAGCAGTCTTGAGAGGGAATTTCATAGCCCTACAGCCCTACTGCAAAAAAAAAATAGGAAACAATGGTAATAAATTACCTAACCTACAACTCAAAGAGCTAAAACGAGAGCAACAAGAAAAGTCTAGTGTACGCAGAAGGAAGGAAATAGTGAAGATCAGAGTGGAGATAAACAACTTGGAGACCAAAGAAACAATTCAAAAGATCAACAAGACAAAGAGCTGGTTCTTTGAAAGGATAAACAAGATTGATGGACCTCTAGCCAGGCTCACCAAGAAGCAAAGAGAGAAGACCCAAATAAGCAAAATCAGAAATGAAAGAGGAGAAATAACAACAGACCCTGTGGAAATACAAAGGATTGTTAAAAAATACTATGAACAACTCTATTCCAACAAATTGGACAACCTGCAAGAAATGGACATTTTCCTATAAAAATATAACCTTCCAAAACTCAACGCGGAGGAATCTAAACATCTCAATAGTCCAATAACTATGGAAGAAATTGAAGCAGTCATCAAAAAGCTTCCAGCAAATGAAACCCTGGGACTAGATGGCTACACAGGAGAGTTTTGCCAAACATTCAATGAAAAACTAAAACCTATCCTCCTGAGACTATTCAAAAACATTCAAGAAGAAGGAACACTTCTAAACATCTTCTATGAAGCCAGCATCACCCTAATACCAAAACCGGATAAAGACAACACAATGAAAGAGAATTGCAAGCCAATATCTCTCATGAACATAGGTGCCAAAATCCTCAACAAAATTCTAGCAAATCGGATCCAGCAGTACATCAGAAAGATCATACACCATGACCAAGTAGGATTTATCCCAGGAATGCAGGGATGGTACAATATACGCAAGTCAATAAATGTGATACATCACAAAACAAATTGAGAGATAAAATCACGTAGTCATATCAATTGATACAGAAAAAGCATTTGACAAAATCCAACACCCTTTCTTGATAAAAACTCTCAGCAAAGTGGGAATAGAAGGAGCATACCTCAACATCATAAAAGCCATATATGATAAACCCACAGCTAACATCATACTCAATGGGCAAAAACTAAAACCATTTTCCCTAAGAACAGGAACAAGACAGGGATGCCCACTCTCCCCTTACTTGTTTGACATAGTACTAGAAGTATTAGCCATTGCAATTAGACAAGAAGAAGAAATAAAAGGCATACAAGTTGGAAAAGAAGAAGTAAAGCTGTCCTTATTTGCAGATGACATGATACTGTACATAAAAAACCCAAAGGACTCCATTCCAAAACTATTTGGCTTAATTAATGAATTCGGCAATGTAGTAGGATACAAAATTAATGCTAAGAAGTCTGTGGCATTTCTATATACTAATAGTGAAATTACAGAAAGAGAGACTAAAAAAGCAATCCCATTTACCATCGCTCCAAAAAAATTAAGACACCTAGGAATAAACCTAACTAAAGAGGTAAAAGACCTATATATAGAAAACTACAGAACACTGAAAAAAAGAGATAGAGAAAGATGTTAACAGATGGAACAGCATACCATGTTGATGGATTGGGAGAATCAACATCTTTAAAATGTCCACACTACCCAAAGCAATCTATAGATTCAATGCACTACCCATTAAAATACCAATGACATATTCACAGACCTAGAAAGAATTATTCATAGATTCATCTGGAATAAAAAAAAGACCACGAATAGCTACAGCAATTCTGAGAAAGAAGAATAAAGTAGGTGGGATCTCAATACCAGATTTCAAGCTATATTACAAAGCAACTATTCTCAAAACAGCCTGGTACTGGCACAAGAACAGACATATAGACCAATGGAATAGAATAGAGAAACCAGATATCCACCCAAACCACTATGCTCAACTAGTATTTGACAAAGGAGGCATGAACATTCAATGGAGCCAAGATAGCCTCTTCAATGAATGGCGTTGGGAAAATTGGACAGATACATGCAAAAAAATGAAACTGGACCACCAACTTACACCAAATACAAAAATAAACTCAAAATGGATACAGGACTTAAACATTAGAAGGGAAACTATAAAAATACTAGAGGAATCAACAGGCAGCAAAATCTCAGATATATGCTGAAAGAACTTCTTCACTGATACTGCTCTAAAGGCAACTGAAGCTAAAGAAAAAATAAACAAATGGGACTACATCAAAATAAAAAGCTTTTGCACAACAAAAGAAACCATCAACAAAACAACAAGAAAGATCACTGTATGGGAGAACATATTTGCAAATGTTATCACTGATAAAGATTTAATCTCCAAAATCTACAGCCAACTTATACAATTTAATAAAAGGAAGATAAACGATCCAATAAAAAAAATGGGCAACGGACCTAAATAGAACCTTTTTGAAAGACGACAGAAGGAAGGCCAAAAGACACATGAAAACATGTTCAAAGTCACTAATCATCCAAGAGATGCAAATCAAAACGACAATGGGATACCATCTTACACCGATCAGAATGGCTGTCATCAACCAATCAACAAACGACAAGTGTTGGCAAGGATGCGGAGAAAAAGGAACCCTTGTGTACTGTTGGTGGGAATGCAGACTTGTGCAGCCACTGTGGAGAACAGTATGGAGTTTCCTCAAAAAACTAAAAATGGAATGGATCTCCTATTTGACCCTGTAATCCCACTCTTAGGAATTTATCCTAAGAAATCACAAACACCAATCAGAAAGGATTTATGCACCCATATGGAGCATAGCAGCACAATTTATAATAGCTACAATTTGGAAACAGCCTAGGTGCCCATCAGCAGATGAGTGGATCAGAAAACCGTGGTACATCTACACTATGGAATTCTATGCTGCCATTAAAAAGAAGGAATTCTTACCATTTGCAGCAACCTGGTTGGAACTGGAGAGCTTTATGCTTAGTGCAATAAGCCAGTCAATGAAGGAGAAGCATCACATGATCTCACTCATTTGTGGATAATAAACAACATTATAAGTTGATGAACAAAAGGATAGATACAGAGACAGTAAAGCATCAAACAGACTGTGAAATTACAGCAGGAAGATTAAAGTTAGGTGAGGTAGATAAGAGATCAATCAAAGGACTTGTATGCATACATATAAGCATAACCAATGAACATAGACACTGGGGGGTTGGTGTATGCCTGGGAGGGAGGGGGGGCAATGGGGAGATATGTATATAAAATTAATAAAATAAAATAAAAAAGAAAAAAGAAAAAAGAATATACAGTATATCAACAGGTTAATAAAGGCAGAATGATTTTTAAAAATTTTCTCATTTATATATTTTTTATTTTTCCATAATAAGCATGCATATTTACTTAAATTTTAAAAGAGTTAAGAAGACTATATATAAGATTAAAAAAACACATATAGTGAATCCTAATGGGAGGCCTCTATGGATAAAGTACATGAGTTTTGGTTTAAATATACAACCAAAAGAAATCCAGAATATAAGAGTCAAGGAAAAAGAAAACAGGTATAGAGTTGGATCCCTTTTGTTGTTCAATGTAACCATGGGAAAGTTTAATCGAAATACACCAGTATATTGGGGAGGGTGGGTTTGGGTGGGAGGCTACCAATGTGTCTTACAAAGTTATGCTGTTATTTGCAGCTCTATAAACTGAGAAAAGAGCATGAGGAGCTCCTGCTGTGCATGCTGGCTGCCAGTTGGGGCTAGTCAAGTTCTAATGTACATCATCCCAGATACTCTCCATCTATGGCCACACCTCGAACCAAGAGTCAACTCCATCTAGTCACTGAAGATCAGGCCAATGTTTTAGTCTGCATCCCATAGGAAACAGCCAGTGAGTGCATTCATGAGAGAAATAAAGATATTTTTATTAATACTTTAACCTAGGAAAGTAAACAGCACTTTGTCAGGTTTTTCTTTCTAAATTGGAATTATGCTTACGTTGAAAAGGCCTTTTCATCTCCAGCAACAGCTTTTTGAAAATATTCTTCACTGGCACCTAGAAGTTGACTCACTGTTGTGACGGCATCTATTTTTGCCTGCCAGGAAGAAGACACCAGTCATCACAGAGGACATCAGCATGACCTTCATTAGCATGGATGATTATGGTATCAAGTGAAAATGAAGGCTTAGTTTTTTATCTATAGAAGATGGCAGAGAGAATAAAGTTAAGGCACAGTGGAAATATAAATTAAGGCAGTCAATTGGAAGTGTAGGTCTCTGAATTTGACTTCTAAGCAAGGTCTTCACAAAACCTCCACCTCATCCCCAAGAACACAAAAGCCAATGCTGGGATACAAATGCAGAAACAAAATAAGAATGGTGCAGGGCTTTAATTGTGAGAACATCACAGCTTACAATATTTAATATAACTTACTAGCTACACCTAGTGTAACTATCAGTGTTAGTAAAAATTATTTCTAGTTTTCTTACAATTAAAAACATCAGAAGTACATTGGAAAGGATCTCTGGGCATTTGGTTATTGTTTAACTGCTCTCTTTGGGATTATTAATATTCTTCTGTCTTAACTGGCTAATCCTCCCACAAATTCTACATTTGGAGGTCATTATTTTTCAATTCCATTTTTATTAACTTGTCATTTTAATCTCACTTAATTTTCAAAGAAGCTAGGACAACATAAAATCATTTTTTGAAATAAAACATTTAAAGAGAAGAGAAGAAAAGAATAGATATTTTCAGGCCATGCTGATATTCAACTGGTAAACACTAGGTTGGTCCATTTTGGTGGCTTATAGCCTGTTTGATCAGTATCCAAGCTGTGCCAATTGGTAAATGTTGACTATCGTTCTTGTCTTCAGGTACCAGAGTTTAGCAGTTTATAATATCAGAAATGTAAACAAGGCCTATGTTTTTTTAAAGGCTGAAACTAAAATGCAAATATGCTTAGCAGAAAGAGATCAATTTAAAACATCATGTTCCAAAGTGAGTTTCTTAGAATATCAGTTCACCAGTTACTTGGAATTGAATAGGGATGCTGAGGCCAAATGCAGTTGGCAAACATATTAATAAGATGAAACAGATTTATTTGTTATAGGCTTTCCAGATTTAACATGGTAATGATCAGTGTGACTCCCCTCAAAGAGAATATTTGGACAAAGAGCCCTTTATTTCTTTGAGCATCTCTCAGAAAGAGTACTCTGTAAACTGGTTCTAAGCAACCTAAATCATGCCCAAGTCCATATCCTGGAGTAAGGAATATAGTTTTGGATGAGTTTCTTTCTTTCTTCCCCTCCCTTTTCAAAAAACCTTGTAAGCTTTACCTGAGATGATGCATTTCTGGATGCTTTGAAGATCTCTCCAACCACTATAGTAGCAGAAGTGATGTTCTCAGGTGTTAAATTACTGACATTAGATGTTAAAATCTGGACTTCTTTAGAAATAATTGAAGAATTTATTGATATATTATATATCTGTTAAAAAAAAAAACCTAACTTTTTACAACTACATCTAAACATTTTAAGCAACTACAAATGAATGAGCTGGAATTTAGTTGAGCCTCAATCTCCTCAATATCTGTTTCTTGTATAACATATACAACAATTATAATTTTATATAACAATTCTATGATGTTGCATATAATAATTTTTAAATGGATTCGTATTTTATGTCTTTTTCATTTCATTTTCCAAGTTATTCATTTTTATCATATTGTACAAGATTATTGGTCTACAATGGGTTGGAAATTTTAAAGCTGGCTTTTCAGCACAGATAGTGTGGGCAGCATTGACCTAGATAACCTCAGGTACCAACTGGCCCCCAGGCTAATCCTGTCGTTAGTGGGGTGATCTCTCTCTCTCTCTCTCTCTCTCTCTCTCTCTGTTTTTCACTAGATGGCAGCATATCATTTCAAAAATGAAACAAAGGTCACAGGCTATTCAAGCTTGGGAAAGAGTTGGAAGCAATATCCCATCAGTAGACAGTAACAATGCTCTCATTCCATATCCAGGTCCCTGCTACGTGCTAGACACTGCTAAATGTTTTACAGATGTTTCTATATTTAATCTGCAAAACAACACTGAGTTGAGCATTCTCATCCCTATTTAAAACCTTGGAGAGAGTAAGGAGCTCACCCAGAGTTCATGCAGCTTGTAAGTGGCAGAGCTAATAGTCAAACTCTGTTTTGTCCAGAACATGAAGTCTTTCCCACAGTCTCTGTATCTTGCACAACCTATGTGGTTGGCACCACTTCCATATCCCCCTACCATTCCTACTCCCACCTCTACCCCTGCCCGTGTATAATTAGGGAGCCAATATGATTCAGTGTGGACTTTAAAATAAAAAGCAGCAGCATCACTTTTGGCTGTAACTCAGCAGGCAAAATACTGCACTTCTCAGAACCACAGTTTTCTCCTCATCTATAAAATGAGTACATTCATACTTATCTATTGGGGTGTTACAGGGGCTAAATACAATAAAACAGCATATGTAAAACGTTCAGCACAGCATTTAGCATGCAGTCAGTGCTCAATAAATGAGTGTTATTAGCTATATGTAATCCTATCTAATATACAAATTGACCAAACCAATGCTATACCCACTAGCCAATCAGAGCGAGTATGCAAATTAACCGAACCAAGATGGTTATGGCCACAAAAAGAGCAGGAGGGAGGGTTGGGTTGTCCCTGGGGATGGAGGAAGCCAAGCTTTCTCCACACCCTTGTCGGCCTAGGCCTCCGCTTAAGGCAACAAAGTTTCAATGGCTGCTGCCACAGAGAGAGCAGAAGGCTTAGCTCTGCTCCAGGCTATAAAGTTTCAATTGTAGAAGATAAATAAATCCCAGATACCAGGGCCTTAGCTTGGGTCGCTGAGGGGCATGGCTGGTCTGCAAACCACCATAGGCCTCTCTCCCAGACCACCCCATACCCCAAGAGAACACCCACCCTGATCCAGGATACCCTTCAGGGCAAACCATCTGGCCTCCACCCACGCACCAGGCCTCTATCCTATCTAATAAAAGAGTAATATGAAGATTGACCATCACTCCAACACACAAGATGACTGCCTCTATATGGTGAAAAGATCCTGCCTTCATGTGGACACAAGATGGCCACCACAAGATGGCCAGCAGGGGAGGGGAGTTGGCAAGGACCAGGCCTGCAAGGGAGGCCAGTTGTGGGCAATCAGGCCAGCAGGGGAGAGCAGTTGGGAGGGATCAGGCCTACAAGGGAGGGTAGTTGGGGGTGATCAAGCCAGCAGGGGAGGGCAGTTAGGGGTGACCAGGCCAGCAGAGGAGGAAAGTTGGGGTGACCAGGCCTGTAGGAAAGGGCAGTTGGGGGGCACCCAGGCCCGCAGGGGAGGGCAGTTAGGGACAAACAGGCTAGCAGGGGAGCAGTTAGGCATCAATCAGGCTGGCAGGGGAGTGGTTAGGGGATGACCAGGCTGGCAGGCAGAAGCGGTTAGGGGCAATCAGGAAGGCAGACAGGTGAGCAATTGGGAGCCAGCAGCCCTGGATTGTGAGAGGGGTCCCAGATTGGAGAGTGAGCAGGCTGAAGGACACCCCTCACTCCCATGCACGAATTTCGTGCACCAGCCCTCTAGTTAGCTATAATATGGGAATAACACCTAGCTCTCAGAGGTTCTATAAAAACTAAATGAGATAATACATAGCATGCCTGGCACCTAGAAGAAAGATAAGTTTCCTCTTTTGCCCCTTGTTTGGTCCCAGGTGTTAGCAATTCCATGCATTTGCATTTGGGTATCTCCAAGTCAAAATAATTTAATTTGCATGAAAAAATATTTACTTGGATATACTTCCCATTTCACTCGCTCATGAATATAGCCCTGAGACTCTTATCAGGTTCTGGAGTTTCTTGTCTCAAAAGGCCTCATAGTTTTTCCTCAGTACACCCTTAAAATACTTTTCTATTTTAAAAATACATTTTTATTTCAGAGAAAGGGAGAGTGATATAGAAGCATCAATGATGAGAGAGAATCATTGATTGGCTGCCTCCTACATGCTCCCTACTGGAGATCAAGCCTGAAACCTATGCATGTGACCTGACCTGGTTCATGGGTCAATGCTTAACCACCGAGCAACATTGCCAGGCAAAATACCTTCATTTTTGGTTTCAAATGTCAGGGATCTATTTTGGTCAAAATTTCACTGGATTAAAAATGATGAGGCCATTTTAAATGTGCTATAGATTATTATTTGCTGAAATTTGCAGAACCAACATGTTCAGCTAGTCTTTTTTACGATTGATGTCAACTTAAAAAGTAAAGGCTTTAGGCTGTCTGGTATTGTTCAGTGGTTAAAACATTGACCAGCACACTGAAGAGTCTCTGATTCAATGTTTTAGTCAAGAGCACATACCCGGGTTGCAGATTCATACCCAGCCCTGGTAAGGGTGAGAGGGGAAGGCAACCAAAGGATATGTCTCAAATCAATGTTTCTCTCTCTCTCTCCCCCATCCCTTCTCCATCCCTTCTACCCTCTCTAAAAATCAGTGAGATAAAATATCCTCAGGTGAGGATTAACAACAACAACAACATATGTTTAGTTACTAGGTTTTTTTTTTTAATTTCTAATTTGAAAATTTTAAAAAGCATTGATTTGACCATCAGGTTGCCTATCACATGGCCATAGTGCATACCTCCTTTCCCAGGATTTCCAGACTTGTACTGCAATTTCCTTCTGTCGCATTTTGTAATTCTATCTCTCCATCTTCATTAAGATTGCATAGCCGGGTTGCTCTTGGCATGCCCGCTTTAACAAAAAGAAAAAGACAAAGAGAGTGTTTGCAAAGATGGCCACAGCAACTACATGCTCCTGTGTATGTGTCCCTTCACAGATATGGTGTAAATTAATAGTGTAACTAATTGTTTACATTGACACAAATTATATACCTTAAGAAGCAGATGTGAGTCTGATCAAACTCCGGGAAACAGAATAAGCTAGAAAAATAAACCAATCCAAGACGTATAAAAGGAATGTACAACTGACGAATAGTAAGGTTTTCAGAAAAATTAGGATTATGTGAGGTAATACTCTAAACTTTGAACATCGGCATCATAAAAGGGAGCCAAACACTCTACAAAGCCTTCCTTGCTGCCTCTTCCAGGAACTTGACATTAGCTGGAGGGATGATATGTATAACCAGTATAGTGATTTGTATCCTAAACAAGGAAGACATTTAGAAAAGCACATACCATTTGGAGTGTTCTTGCCACATGTTTCCAAGGAAGGTCCATATCTTCCCACTGCAATTTTGTCAAAACTAAAATTCCCATAGGTACTATTTTCACAGAAATTAACTAAAATAAAAAGAAATTTTTTTCATTTTAAATTATACTTTTTTCAAATTTCAAACCAGATAAGTCAAAATTCAAAAATTAGCCAGTATTATTTAAAGGGTAATAGACAATTTATAGGACTCATTGGCCTACTAAGAACTTCATACTTTCTCTTTTAAAAGAAAAAAATACATTTTCATTTATTTGAGAGAGAGAGAGAGAGGAAGCGAGAGGGACAGATAGAAAGAAACATTGGTGAGAGAGAACTATTGAGATGATATGTAGTATGCCTGGCAACTAGAAGAACCACATAAAGTAAGTTTCCTCTTCTGCCTCCTGAATATCTATAACCTTGGCTTGTGCACTGACGTAGAATCTGATGAACTTTTGGTTCATAGATCTATGCTCAACTACTGAGCAACACTGGCTGGGCAAAAACTTCATACTTTCTTATCTTCATATTTCTATTAGGATAACTAGTATGTTGGATAATAGGTTCCAGTTAAAATGTGCACAATATATGGCTTGTCAGAGGTGGGATGTGATCACTAACACAGCAAGAATAATGTATCAAATTAGTTGAAATCTTGAAAACCTCAAGTAGCAAAGAGCATCATGAGGATGTGGTCAAAGCAAAGAAGCCGAAGTCATGTATGTGTGGAATATGCTGGCTGGTAGGAGTGTAACAAATGGTGGGAGTGTGTTCCTGCAACTCTGGATTCTAAGCAGACAACATAAAGTGTGCAGAGATGCACACTACAGATCAACAAGTGATGTTAAACTTTGATCTTGAGAGACCTTTGATTGAAGTCAAACCACTAAATTAATAACATTTCTTTAAGAGAAAGGAAGAAGACAAAAACTTCCTCCAAGTATATACGTAGCTAGAAAGATGCATCATGATTTCAGAAAAGTTAAATGTGCTAAAATCGTGATATTTGAAATGATGTGACATGGCTTATCACCAGTTGAAGGACCTGCAAAAACAATTTCACCCATTACTCTGTATTAGACACTGCATCCAGATGGAAAAGCAGTGTCGAGTTTACAGAGAAACTTGATAGTTGGGAAACAGACAAGGTGTATCAAACATACAGGTAAGTAGCCTGAGAAGAAAACTCAACTCTTGCTATCCAGCTAACAAATACATGGTAAAGCCATCATTATGCTCTTTGTTACTATAATCATTAACAGAAGCTTTGAAAAATTTTGCTGCTATCTTTAGTAACACAAGAGTCACCTAAACCTCACACCTTAGTATTATCCCCAAAAAACTTACTTATTGTACATCTCAGTCCTTTCCACTCTTCTGGACAAAAACATGTGCCATTTTGCCAGGTTCCACCATTCTTGCAGTACTCTTTAGAAGTGCTTGCTGGGGAGGTAGATGTTTCTTAAAAAAATAATAATAACAGAATAATATATGAAGTGACTGATTGTTATTTCCTTTTGGTTTTGTGACCTTTAATTTCCATCTGTAAAATCATTGCTTTGAGTAGTATTGCTGAGATATATTTTTTGTAATATCATTACAGGATGCTAACTAGACATCACAGATACGAAAAAAACCATATTTGAAAGACACAATACCTTGACTAAGAAGATGAGAATGTTCTTAGGGAAACATTATATAGATGACAGATAGATGATAGCTAGCTAAATAGATGATAGATGATAGGTAGATAAATAGATGATAGATAGATAGATAGATAGATAGATAGATAGATAGATAGATAGAGATGGATAAAATTAGGTAGGCAGACCACCCAACTTGACACTCAAATTTGTAAGATCTGTAGGAATATAGAAGAGAGATGTTGAGGACAGAGATAACCTATCCAAGGAAGACTTTTCAGAAGAAGTGTTATTTGAATTGAATTTTAAGACTAACTCTAGAAAAGCCAAATGCAAATGGATAGCCCAAGAAGGCAGGATGAAAGTACAAAATGCAAAAAAAAAAACATGGAAAGTTCTGATATGTCCAAGGAACAGAGAAAAACATAATATATCAGGAGCACAGGTTCTATGTGGAGCAATAGCAGGACATAGATTGGATTATGAGTGGTTGTATAGACCAAGCCAAGTGGATTTAATGCTACAGAAGTTTAGAGAGATCCTGAAACAAGTGAGTTATATGGGAAGTGACTGAGGCAAGTAAGACCTGTTAAATGAGGACCTAATCTAAAGCAGTAGCTCTATGGAGGTTATGTGTCAATAGATTCGGGAAGCTTACCTGAGATAGGATTATTACGATCTACTGACTGGATAGTTTGGGTTGGGGACACTTCAGTCTTTAAATTTGAAGAAAAGGATGATGAACAAATTAACTAAGCTTAAGAATACAGGAAGGAGGAATTCCACTTCCAATAATGATGAAGTAGATTGTACCATATTAACCCTCCCACAGATAACCATTTTAAACTCTGGACAAAAGTAAAACCAACAAATTACTAGAGAACATGGGATAACAATGAAAAGCAGATAAAATCTGAACAATATTCTAAGTTTACATAGTCTTCCCACTAAGGGCACTGCCCAGTCATACAGCAGGCATGGCTGAAAATCCAGCAGAAAGCTAGTCTTAATGGCTTGAGGTGTGAAAGAAATCTGTTTGGGTTTTCATAACAATTGGAAATTGAAGGGAGATAGTTTAGAATGGAGGAAGCCATATAGAAGAAAGGCTCAAAGTGTAATTGTGAATTTCCCTCAACTCTAGGGAAGAAAAAAGTCTTAAAAAATAAAGACCTCTTCAGGGACATAGGGAACAATGTCAAGTAGTCATATATATATACACTGAGTGGCCAGATTATTATTATAACCTCTGAACACATAATAATCTGTCCACTCAGTCAGTGTATGTAAACATATATATATTACATTATATATAAATACTAGAGGCCCCTTGCATGAAGAGATTTGTACAATAGGCCTTCCTTCCCTTGGCTTCCAGCACCGGTTTTCCTCCGGCACCTGGGACCCAGGTCTTGGCTCTGGCTGGAGTCTGCCATCTTCATGTTCACTGCTTCACTGCAGACTCCAGCTGGAGTCTGCCATCTTTGTCTTTGCTGCAGACTCCGGCCAGAGTCTATCGTCTTCATCTTCACAGCAAAGTCTGCAGTCATTGTCTTCGCTGCACCTGAGTGCCGCTCCTGTAGAACCCTTTACCCCCCACTCTCCCTCTCATAGCAGGCATTCTTTCCTGCCCAGCCACTCTGCACCTCGTGCATCTGGGTGGCTGTCATCTTTGTCCTTTTAATTTGCATATTCTCTCCTAATTGGCTGTTGGGTGTCAATTTGCATGTTTCTCTTTTATTGGTGTAGAGATATATATTAGAGGCCTGGTACATGAATTTGTGCATGGGTGGGATCCAGCCAGCCTGGCTAGGGGGAGGGGACACGGGCAGTTGGCTGGCCTGTCTGCCGGTCAAACTCCTAGTTCAGGGGACAATTTGCATATTAGCCTTTTATTATATAGGATATACACTGAGTAGCCAGATTATTATGCATTTAGAGATCATTATAATCTGGCCACTCAGTGTATATATGCAATTGGAGTCACAGAGAGAAGAGATGAATTGGGTAGATAAAATATCTGAAGTAATAATGGTCAAAATTTTTCAAACTTGGCTAAGAACTTTAACCTAGAGGTCCAAGAAACTCAGTTAAGCATAAACAAAATAAATACAAAGAAACCTACATTTAGACACATCATGATCAAACTGCTAAAACTCAGAGGTAGGAGAAAATCCTGAAAGCAACCAACTCTCAACTGGATAATTTTACTGGTATATTAGGGAAGAAATAATACCAGTCTTATATATACCCTTTCACAAAATAAAATAAAAAGAATAAAGTTTCCAAATATTTCATAATCCTAGGATAACTCTGATATTAAAATGTGACAAAGACATAACAAGTAAATAAAATTACATACCAATTAACCTCATTTATATAGATACAAAAATCCTTCAAAAATAGTGGTAAATTAAATCCAGCAATATATAAAATCTGTAATGCATTATGAGCAAGTGATATTTATACCAGGAGTGCAAAGTTGGTTTAACAATAGAAAATCAATTCATTTAATTCATCATGTGACAGAATAAGTAGGGAAACCATATGAGCATTTAAATAAGTGCTGGAGGTAAAAAGCATCTGTGATTTTTTTTTTAACTTTCAGCAAACAAGGAATAAAAAGGAACTTTCTAAAACTGATAAGATTCACCTGTGAAGATTCTTCTAATAATATGTGCTTAATAGTGTAATGGTGAATCCTTTCCCCACCTAGATTGACAGAAATAAGTTTCATATAATTTCTCTAAGCACTTTTATTCAATATTGTATTGAAGATATCATCCAGTGCTATAAGCAAGAATAGGAAATAAAAAATGTAAAGTTAAGAAAGGAAGAAATAGAATTATCTTTTGTTGCAGATAATATCATCAAATATGTTTAAAGGTGTCTCAAAAAGAGCTATTTGAATTGATAAGTGGATTCAGCAAAGTTGCATGATGCAACATATACAAAAAATCAATTATTTCCAAATATTAGCAATTGGAAAACAATATTGCAAAAAAAATTCTGTTTAAATTAGAATAAAATTCATTAACTTTTTGGAAGTAAATTTAACAAAATTGTGCAATAACTAATTGAGGGAAAATCTTAAAGATCTAAATAAATGGAAACATATATCATGTACGTATAAAAGAGTCCAAGTTTTTAAGGTGTCCATTTTTACCAAAATGATACAGCTAAAATCTTAAAACAAAAGACCTTTTCATGTAGAAATATACAAACTGATTAAAAATCTTATGGCAATATAGAAAACCTGAAAGGCCAAAACAAACTTTTAAAAGAGGAACAGATTTAAATGATTCACATTACTAACCTTATGATTTACTATACAGACATAATGATCAAGGCAGTACATCAGCCCTGAACAGTGGCTCAGTTGGTTGTCCTATACACCTAAAGGTTGCTGGTTCTATTCCCCATCAGAACACATACCTAGGTTGCAAGTTCGATCTCTAGTTGGGGCACATTTTGGAAACAATGAATTAAAGTTTCTCACATTGATATTTCTCTCTCTTTTCCCCTCTCTCTCCAAAAAAAAATTTTTTAACATTTTAAAAAGATAGTATATCAATGAAATAGAATAAAGAGTTTAGAAATAGATTAAACATAATTAGTCAGTTGACTTTAAAAACATGCCAAGGTAATTCAATTAGAAAAGAAAATATTTTTTCAATAAATGGCCTGAACTAACTGGGTAAACATACCACACTTAAGACACAATTTGAGATGGACAATAGACCTAAAAGCAAAAGCTATAACTATAAAGTTTGTCTAAAAAAATATAGGAGTATATATTTGCAACTTTGAAAAAGAAAATGTATTTTTTTAAAGAGCACACAAAAAGTACTAAATGTAAAAGAAAAAACTTGTTACATTCAACTTAATCAAAACTAAATACTATTCTCAGAGGGAAGGCAGGGGAGTGGGATTAGGTGGGGAGAGATAAACCAGGGAATACATATGCATGGCCCATGAACACAGACAATAGTGTGGTGAAGGCCTGGAAAGGGCAAGTGCAGGGTGAAAGGGGTCAGTGGGGGAAAAAAGGAGGGGACATCTATAGTACTTTCAACAATAAAGATAAATTAAGAAGAAAAAGGTTTATTGTATATATTTACTTGAATTTTTATTAAATAAATCAATTTCAGAGTCATGTAAAAAACAACAGCAACCCAGCCCTAGCTGGTTTGGCTCAGTGGATAGAGCATCAGGCTGTGGACTTGGCACCCTGGGTTCAATTCCAGTCAAGGGCACATACCCGGGTTATGGGCTCAATCCCCAGTAGGGTGTGTGCAGGAGGTAGCCGATCAATGATTCTCTCTAATCATTGATATTCCTATCTTTCTCCCCCTCTCCCTTTGTCTCTGAAATCAATAAAAATATATTTAAAAATACTAAATACTACAACTCATGAAAAGGCACTATTAAGAAAATAAAAATGGAAGTCACAGAGCAGGATAAAATTACATCCTTACTAATAAAAGGCTAAGAACTCATCATACCCTCATGCGTGATGCCCTCACACTGTCACAAGATGGCTGCACGGCCGAAACTGGTTTAGCTCGGTGGATAGAGCGTTGACCTGTGGACTGAAGTGTCCTGGGTTCGATTCCAGTCAAGGGCATGTACCTTGGTTGCAGCACATCTCCAATAGGAGGTGTGTAGGAGGCAGCTGATCGATGTCTCTCTCTCATCGATGTTTCTAGCTCTCTCCCTCTCCCTTCCTCTCTGTAAAAAATCAATAAAATATATTTTTTTAAAATATGGCTGCACACACAGCAGAGGCAGGCTTCGCCTGGTCCTGCACATGTGACATGGAGGCAGGGACCCAGGCTCCAGCCTACCTCTTTGGGGCAATTCATCAAGGAGCCCTGGAAGGGCGAACAGGGCATACCTCTTTGGGGCAATTGATTGCGGGACTACCGCACTGTGAGAGAACACAGGCCAGGCTGGTTGGATCCCCCTGAGTTCACAAATTTTGTGCACTGGGTCTCAAGTATATATATAAAATCAAGGGAAGTGTATCCATAAGTGTAAACTAGAATTATAAATTGGAATTGGAATTTGTAAATTGTAAAATATACACATTACTTGTAAGAATACAAACAGCCTGTTTTTTTAAATGAGTAAAAGACTTAATAGACACTTCCAAAAAAAGATACATGGATTCACAGGCACTAAACACAGGAAAATGCTCAGTACCTTAGTTGTCAATATCTTAGTTGGTACAACTAGCCTCTTTTGCCTCATGTTTCAGATTTTCCTAAAGCAGAATTTAACCTCTACATAATCCCTACCTCTTGCTAAGTAGCCCTAGACTACAGCCCTATCACCTCCATGAGAGATATACTCAAGGGACAAACTTAGAGAACACTAAAGCCCCACTGATGTAAGTCCTGCTCCATAGAATCAACTCCTACACAGCAATTCCTCTGCTGTAGTCACAGCTGCTGATCGCAGGCAATTGGCTTGGGGGTAAATCACTTCCAGTGATGACAACAGTGATCAAGACTCAACTACTATAGTGCAGTGCACACAGCCCACACAGCAGCACACTTGGAGCACCCAGCTCAGAAGACTGGGGAGGCTGAGCCACTAGGCCCTTCAGGACACCTACTATACAAGGCCACTCTACCAAGTCCAGGAGACATAGCAGCTCTACCTGCTACATAGAAACAAACACAGGGAAGCAGCCAAAATGTGGAGACAAAGAAATAGTCTCAAATAAAAGAATAAGAGAAATCTCCAGAAAAAGAACTAAATGTAATGAATGCAAGCAAACTACCAGTGAAGAGTTCAAAACAATGGTTATAAGGATGCTCAAGGAACTCTGAATTTCAACAGCATGAAAAAGGACATAGAAGCATAAAAAAGAACCAATCAGAAATGAAGGATACACTAACTGAAATAAAAAATAATTTACAGGGAATCAACAGTAGAGATGACACAGATTCATATCAGAAATTTAGAATATAATGAAAAAACACCCAATCAGAACAGCAAAAACTTAAAGTTAAAAATAAATTAAAAAATGAGGATAGTGTAAGGAGCCTCTGGGAAAACTTCAAGCATACCAACATTCACATGGTGGTGGTGCTGGAGAGAGAAGAGAGAGAGCAAAAAATTGAAAGTCTATTTGAAAAAAATGACAGAAAACGTTCCTAACCTGGTAAAGGAAATAAACATATAAGTCTAGGAAGTGCAAAGAGTCCCAAATAAGATGAAGCCAAGGAGGCCCACACCAAGACACATCATAATTAAAATGCAAAAGGTTATAGACAAACAGAGAATTATAAAAGCAGCAAGAGAAAAACAGTTAGTTACCTATAGTATGGAGCTCCCATAAGACTGTCAAATGAATTCTCAACAAAAATTTTGCAGGTTAGAAGGGTGTGGCAGGAAATATTAAAAGGAATACGAAGAGAGAATCTACAACCAAGATTACTCTACCCAGAAAAGCTATCATTTAGAATTGAAGGACAGATAAAGGGCTTCCCAGGCAAGAAATACAGTTCATCACCAACAAATCAGTATTATATGAAATGTTAAAAGGTCTTCTTTAAGAAGAAGAAAAAATATATAAAAAATATGAACAATAAAATGGCAATAAATACATAACTATCAACAATTAAGTCTAAAAATCAAAGTAAACACACAATCCCTGGACAATATTCTAGAGTATTGGCCCAAGCATTGAAGGGTCACAGGTTCAATTCTCAGTCAAGGGCACATACCTGGGTTGCACGTTCAAACCCTGGCCCTGGTTGGGGTATGTGCAGGAGGCAACCAATCTTTCACTCTCTTTCTCTCTCTCCCTCGCTTCTATTTTCTTTAAAAATCAGTGGAAAAAAATATCCTCGGGGGAGGATTAACAATCCTATATAATAAAAATGAAATATGCAAATTGACCATCACAAACTCACAAGATGGCTGCCTGTGACTAAGGCTGGCAGGGGATACTGAGAGATGACCAAATGACTGAATAAGCAGCCTGCGTGGGGTGACCAAGCCAGCAAGGGGGTTAGTGAGGGACAACCAAACAACTGGACAGCAGGCTTCACGGGGCAACCAGGCCGGTGTGAGGGAGTGCAGTTGGGGGTGACCAGGCCAGTGTAAGGGCAGTTAGGGGGGGACCAGGCCAACAGAGAGGGACAGTAGGGGGCAACCAGGCTGGCAGGAGGGCAGTAAGGGGTGACCAGGTTGGCAGGGGGGGGGGGCAGTTAGGGGCAACCAGGCCAGCGCTCAGAGG
>PVJN01042564.1:0-18239 GCA_004026805.1 Lasiurus borealis | reverse complement strand
GTTGCACATGTTTGGAATATCTGAAATAATTATGCTCTCTTTCATATCCAGAGGGCTACACCGTGGTTAGCTCATCTTTTCATGAGGAGCCATGAGTTCAAAGGAAAATGCTATGAGCTTGACCTATACTAATTAAACAGAAGCACTGTGCTCTCCCCGGGTCTTGGCCTAGATGAGTCTGAGCAGTCTCAGGGTAAAGGGGTGACTTAGAGAGAGGAACAAAGATCCTTAGCTTCATTCATTATACTACCCTCATTTTCTGTGCTGCTCAGCCACAGTTCATTAACTCAGCAAGCTCTCTTTCCACATACTGCAAGAAACCAGTGTACCCAGTACGACATATATGAACTCTTATGATTGGTCATATAGCCTCTAGTAAAGAAACAGAGGTAAGTCAGCCCTTTGTGATCTATTGCTCCACCAGGATGCTAGTCATTTCTTGAGTATATGTAAATGAATTTACTGCATAAAGCTTCCTGGAGTAAGTTATTTCAGCAGAGGTAATTGATTCCAAGTAAGAAAGAGAAGGAACAAGATTCATTCAATTGGTCTTTTATTCTCCATATTAAATCAAAGCTATTCAGACAAGAGAAAAAAAATCAAAGTCCAGTTCTACTCAAGCAGATGACATCAAGTTCAAGTTTGATCACAGATTTTCCTAAGAGCAGAGCACATAGGTAATTTTTAAAGAATCAATGGCTATCTTTCTAACAAATACAAAAAGATATGCTGGAAGTCCCTTAGCCGATTGCTACTCTTGCAGCTGGATCCTATAGAAAATAATCATAATGAATATAATTGGTTCTCTTCCTAGCATCCTGACACACAATAGAATTTACAACAGGCCACCTACCAAGATAGCATAACCTTCTCTTCTGTGCCTAAAACTTGTGGTAGTAATGTGTTTTTGTATGTTGTTGTTTTCTTAAAAAGGAGAGCAACTAATCACAGTCAGTTTTTCTCAGCAGGTTTCATAAGAATGATTTAAACTTGGAAAGAAGGAGAGACATATTCTAGAGCCAAATTTGCTAAGGGTTCACATTCTGGGGTCCCGCTGGGCAAATGCACCCTCCAGCAGCAGTTGGCTCAGCGTTAAGTTTCTCTCTCTCTCTCTTTTTCTCTCATTGCTAGTGCTCCTCGGGAGCTTTCAGTGAGTTCAAAAGTAATGGAAATAAATGCTGTCTCTGCACTCCATCATTTATGCAGTAAAGAGTCAGAAACACTTGATATTGTCAAGACTAGAAAATACTATAAATTTGAATTCTTGTTTTCTTATCCCTTTCCAAGAACTGTGACTTCTCATTTCAGATCCACATCTCTTGTTAACTGGAGAAGAAGGTTCCTGCTTGATTGCTTTTTTAATCCTTAAAGTCTGGATTGTAGGAAGACTGCTGGACATGTCCATCACAGGGTCCAAAATGCCCAACATCATCTTCCATCAGGTGCAGCCCTACTGTGGAGCTCAGAGAAAAAGGCTGCTCAGTGAACCTTTGTGTTTGGGTAACCACTGAGTGAATCCGCAGGGCTCCACTTACCCACCCCGATATTACCTATTGGAAGATATACTCCAGTCAATGATGACAATAAACTGAGTGAATCGGACAATATTGCTCTTATATTTTGATTAGATAATACAATGATCAGTGGACAATTGGTAAAGGGTGATTGAATTGAATAGCAAGAACCTACAACCAAGAATAATCTATCCAGCAAAGCTATCATTCAGAATTGAAGGGCAGATAAAGAGCTTCACAGAGAAAAAAAAGCTAAAGGAGTCCATCAACTCTAAACCAGTATTATATGAAATGCTGAAAGGTACTCTTTTAGAAGAGGAAGAAGAAAAAGGTAAAAGCCAAAAAATTATGAACAACAAATACATATCTATCAACAAGTGAATCTAAAAATTAAGTGAATTAAAAATTTAATCAACAGAATAAACTGGTGAATATAATAGAATCAGGAGCACAGAAATGGAGTAGACTGATAATTCTCAGGGGGACAAAAATCATAAAGCATCAAACAGACTGTGAAATTACAGCAGAAAGATTAAAGTTAGGTGAGGTAAATAAGTGATCAATCAAAGGACTTGTACGCATGCATATAAGCATAACCAATGATCACAGACACTGGGGGGTTGGGGTATGCCTGGGAGGGAGGGGGGGCCATGGGGAAATATGTATAAAAAATAATAAAAATTAATAAAAAGAAAAGAAAAAAAGAATAAAGTAAAAGACAAAATGTTTTGTGAAAAAGTGACCAGTAAGTTGAGAGAGAGCAAGAGAGAAAATGAAAGAGCAGCTCCTTGGAGTTGCCTTGAAACTCCATCTCTTTCCTGTTCTAATATACATAAATAATAAACCATTATTATAAATTTTTCTATAACATAACCTGAATGATTTTCTTTAAACTCATTATCAAAATCATTAAACACAGAAACCTATTAATGATACCTATAAATCAAGATATTGAAATAATGACACTCTTTGGTATAGTCCTGCTCACTTGAACTTTGATTCTTTTTCCAAAAACAGTTCTATGAAAGCCTTTATACAGTGATTCTCAAAGTACTGCTTCTGGAACAACCAGATCAGCATCACTTGGAAACATATTAGAAGTGCATATTCCTGCCGAAACCAGTTTGGCTCAGTGGGTAGAACATCAGCCTTCTGACTGAAAGGTCCCATGTTTGATTTCTGTCAAGGGCATGTATCCTCCCCACTGTCACCACTGGACAAATCCTCTAAAGAAAAAATCAGCAAAAAAACAACAATCCTAAATGACTCACTACACCAGATGAAATTAATTGACATCTTCAGACCATTTCACCCCAAAGCCACAGAATATACATTCTTCTCTAGTGCACATAGGTCATTTTCTAAGATAGATCATATGTTGGGTCATAAGAAAAGTCTCTTCAAATTCAAGAACATAGATATCATATCAAGCATTTTCTCAGACCACAGTGGCATAAAACTGGAAATCAACTATAATAAAAACAATAGAAAGAAATCAAACACATGGAGACTAAACAGCATGCTATTAAACAATGACTGGGTAACCAGAAAGATGGAGGAAGAAATAAAAAAACATCATGGCAACAAATAACAATGACAACACAACAATGCATAATTTATGGGACACAGTGAAAGCAGTCTAGAGAGGGAAGTTCATAGCTGTACAAGCCTACTGCAAAAAACAGGAAACAATGGTAATAAATTCCCTAACCCTACAACTCAAAGAGCTAGAAAGAGAGCAAAGAGAAAAGCCCAGTGTAAGCAGAAGGAAGGAAATAGTAATGAGCAGAGTGGAGATAAAAAAAAAATATGGAGACCAAAGAAACAATTCAAAAGATCAAAAAAACCAAGAGCTGGATAAACAAGATTGATGGACCTCTAGCCAGGCTCACCAAGAAGCAAAGAGAGAAGACTCAAATAAACAAAATCAGAAATGAAAGAGAAATAACAACAGACTCTGTGGAAATACAAAGGATTGTTAAAAAATACTATGAACAACAAATTGGACAACCTACAAGAAATGGGCATATTCCTAGAAAAATATAACCTTCCAAAACTCAATCAGGAAGAATCCAAATGGCTCAAGACTCCAATAACTATGGAAGAAATTGAAGCAGTCATCAAAAAGTTTCCAGCAAATAAAAGCCCAGGACCAGATGGCTACACAGGACAGTTTTATTAAACATTCAAGGAAGAATTAAAAGCTATCCTCCTCAGACTATTCAAAAACATTCAAGAAGAAGAAATACCTCCAAACACCTTCTATGAAGCCAGCATCACCCTAATACCAAAACCAGATAGAGACAACACAATGAAAGAGAATTATAGGCCAATATCTCTCATGAACATATATGCCAAAATCCTCAACAAAATTCTAGCAAATCAGATCCAGCAGTACATCAGAAAGATCATACACCATGACCAAGTAGGATTCATCCCAGGAATGAAGGGATGGTACAATATCTGCAAATCAATAAACGTGATACATCACATAAACAAATTGAGAGATAAAAATCACATAGTCATATCAATTGATGCAGAAAAAGCATTTGACAAAAACTCTCAGCAAAATGGGAATAGAAGGATCATACCTCAACATCATAAAAGTCATATAGGATAAACCCATAGCTAACATCATACTCAATGAGCAAAAACTTAAATCATTTCCCCTAAGAACAGGAACAAGGCAGGGATGCCCACTCTCACCTCTCCTGTTCAACATAGTTCTGGAATTATTAGCCATTGCATTAGACAAGAAGATGAAATAAAAGGCATCCAAATTGGAAAATGAGAAGTAAAGCTGTTCTTATTTGCAAATGACATGATACTGTACATAAAAAACCCCAAGGAGTCCATCCCAAAACTAATTGACTTAATATATGAATTTGGCAATGTAGCAGAATAAAAAATTAATGCCAAGAAATCTGTGGCATTTCTATACACTAATAGTGAAATTACAGAAAGAGAGACTCAAAAAGCAATCCCATTTACCAAAAAAATTATCATACCTAGGAATAAATCTAACTAAAGAGGTAAAAGACCTAAGTGGGAACCTCTTTCCAAGTCCCACATGGTTCAGGGTTCCCGGGTCAGGGTTCAGGTTCTAAAGAAGGCCGCATGCAAACAAAATGAGAGAGTAGAAAACATTAATTTGGCAATATTGGGGAGCCGGGGGGAGCCTTCCTCTAGTGGAAAGGACTGCCATTTGCTCTGGCATTTTTCTCCCTTTTATTAAGGCTTTGGGACACACTCCTAGCCTTTGGGCAGGAAATAACAGAAATTAACAGGATACAAACAGATAGTTTCAACTAAACAATGAGTAATCAGCTCTGACCTCTCAGAGCAATTAAGGTTTGCCAGCCTTCTGGCCTTCCATTTACATCTACCTAGTGAGAACAATTACATCCACCTAGTGAGAACAATATTTGGTCTCCGGCAGACCTATATGTAAAAAACTACAGGACACTGAAAAAAGAGATAGAGGAAGATGTTAACAGATAGAAGAGCATACCATGCTCACAGATTGGGAGAATCAACATCATTAAAATGTCCATACTACCCAAAGTAATCTATAGATTCAATGAACTACCCATTAAAATACCAACAACATATTTCACAGACCTAGAAAGAATTCTTCAAACATTCATCTGGAACAACAACAACAAAAAAAAAAAAACATGAATAGCCACAGCAATTCTGAGAAAGAAGAATAAAGTAGGTGGGATCTCAATACCAGATTTCAAGCTATATTACAAAGCAACTGTTCTCAAAACAGCCTGGTACTGGCACAAGAATATATATATAGACCAATGGAATAGAATAGAGAACCCAGATATCCACCCAAACACTATGCTCAACTAATATTTGACAAAGGAGGCATGAACATACAATGAAGCCAAAATTGCCTCTTCAATAAATGGTGTTGGGAAAATTGGACGGATACATGCAAAAAAAATGAAACTGTACCACCAACTTACACCGAATACAAAAGTAAACTCAAAATGGATACAGGACTTAAACATTAGATGAGAAACCATAAAAATACTAGAGGAATCCACAGGCAGCACAATCTCAGACATATGCTGAAAGAACTTCTTAACTGATACTGCTCCAAAGGCAATGGAAGCTAAAGAAAAAATAAACAAATGGGACTACATCAAAATAAAAAGCTTTTGCACAGCAAAAGAAACCATCAACAAAACAACAAAAAGACCACTGTGTGGGAGAGCATATTTGCAAATATTATCACTGATAAAGGTTTAATCTTCAATATCTACAGCCAACTTATACAACTTAATAAAAGGAAGATAAACGATCCAATAAAAAAAATGAGCAATGGACCTAAATAGAACCTTTTCGAAAGACGACAGAAGGAAGGCCAAGAGACACATGAAAACATGTTCAAAGTCACTAATTATCCGAGAGATGCAAATCAAAAAGACAATGCGATACCATCTCACACCTGTCAGAATGGCAATCATCAACAAATCAAAAAAGGACAAGTGGTGGAGAGAATGCAGAGAAAAAGTAACCCTTGTGCACTGTTGGTGGGAATGCAGACTGGTGCAGCCACTGTGGAGAACAGTATGGAGTTTCCTCAAAAAACTAAAAATGGATCTCCCATTTGACCCTGTAATCCCACTCTTAGGAATGTATCCTAAGAAATTACAAATACCAATCAGAAAGGATTTATGCACCCCCATGTTCATAGCAGCACAATTTACAATAGCTACAATTTGGAAACAGCCTAGGTGCCCGTCAGCAGATGAGTGGATCAGAAAACTGTGGTACATCTACACAATGGATTTCTATGCTGCCATTAAAAAAAAAAAAGGAATTCTTACCATTTGCAGCAACCTGGATGGAACTGGAGAGTCTTATGCTTAGTTAAATAAGCCAGTCAATGAAGGAGAAGCACCACATGATCTCACTCATTTGTGTATAATAAAGAACATGATAAACTGATGAACAAAAGGATAGATACAGAGGCAGTAAAGTATCAAACAGACTGTCAAATTATAGCAGAGAGATTAAGGAGTGGTGAGGTAGATAAGAGATCAATCAAAGGACTTGCATGCATACATATAAACATAACCAATGAACATAGACGCTGGGGGATTGGGGTATACCTGGGAGGGAGGGGGGCAATGGGGAGATATGTATACATGTAACACAATAAAAAAAAGGGCATGTGTCTTGGTTTCAGGCACATCCCCAGTAGGAGGCGTGCAGGAGGTTGCTGATCAATGTCTCTCTCATCAATGTTTCTAGCTCTCTATCCCTCTCTCTTCCTCCCTGTAAAAAATCAATAAAATATACCTTTTTTTAAAAAAAGTGCATATTCTTTTTGTTGGTTTGTATAAATTGTTTTAATGTTTATATTATTGCAGGAGCCCCACTCCTCCCCTTTTGCCCACCTCCAACCTCCCTTGCCTCCTCTTTCCTTGGACTTCTCAAATTATTGTCTGTGTTCATGGGGTATACATATAAGTTCTTATTTAATCTTTTTGCCTTCTTTATCCAGGCAACCTACTCTGTCCTTGGGCACCAGCCAGTCTGTTCCATGTATCCATGCTTCTGGTTCCATTTTGTTTGTCAATATATTTTGTTTATTAGATTTCACTTATTAATGAGATCATATGGTATTTGTCTTTCTCTGATGGACTTATTTCACTTGGCATAATACTACTCTCCAGATCCATACATGCTGTCACAAGTGGTAAGAATTCCTTTTTTTTTACCACTGTGTAGTATTCCATTGTGCAAATGTACCACTGGTATTTTTATCCACTCATCTGCTGATGGACACTTGGACTGTTTCCAGATCTTAGCTATAGTAAATAATGCTGCTATGAATATAGGGGTGCATATATTCTTTCTGATTGGTATTTCAGGTTTTTGGGGGTACATTACTAGAAGTGTGATCACTGGATCAAAAGGTAGTTCATTTTTAACTTTTTGATGGAATTCCATACCATTTTCCACAGTGCCTACACCAGTCTGTTTTCCCACCAGCAGTGCACAAGAGTTCTTTTTCTCCACATCCTTACCATCACTTGTTTGTTGATTTAGTGGTTGTAGCCATTCTGACAGGTGTGAGGAGATGCCTCATTATAGTTTATTTGCATCTCTCTAATAATTAGTGACATTGAACATTTTTTCATATGTCGATTGGCCATCTGTATGATTTCTTAGAAGTGTCTATTCAGGTCCTTTGACCATTTTTTTAATTGGATTGTCTGTCTTCTTGGTGTTGAGTTATATAAGTTCTTTTTATATTTAGGAAATTAACCCCTTATCAGATAAATCATTGTCAAATATGTTCTACCATACAATGGATTCTCTTTTCATTTTGTTGATACTTACTATTACTGTGGAAAACCAGCATCTGGATTAATTGAGTCATAAATTATGTGTATGGGACCCAGAAATATGTCTTCAGACAAGCTCTCCATTGAATCCTGATACAAACTAAAATTTGAAAGCAATAGCACTGGGGGATTGAAAATCATTGCACTAGATCTTCTCTGGGTTCTATTCTAAGTTTTTAAAAAGGATATGGGATTATTTAAATCATTTTAAATGTATAAATAACTGGACCAGTCAGTCAGAAATTTACTGAACACCTAGTGCAAGATCATGGCTCAGAATAAAAAACTATTGAAAATGAATGAGATAATATTACTTCAGATGAAGGAGAAACATGTGTCAAGAAATAACTAAAATATATTAATATAATTGAAAATAGATGTGTACAAAGTTTTAGGACACAGAAGTCATTACAGATATCAAAGAGATTGAGTTTGAGCAAGAAAAGGTAATTTATTTGCTCATAGAAAATTTTTACATAATACATCATTTAGCAGCTAACAATATTTTTTAGTAAATGATAGAATAATCTGGAGAGTAATTTCTCTTTATCAGAACACATGATTGCAGAACCAATCTGGCATGTCCTCTCATTTTGTACCAACTACATTTTGCTTAACACAATATTGCATTCTAACAAGAGATGATATCAATAATTTTCTTACAGAACTACTATATATTTATTTTTTAACCTTTATTGTTAAAATTATTACATATGTTCCCCTTTTTCCCCCATTTACCCCTCTCAGGCCCATCCCAGGCCTTTACTCCCTTATTGTTATGCATACATGTTCATTGGTTGACATTTTCTCAGCTATCCACCCTCTCCTGCCTTCCCTCTAAGGTTTGACAGTCTTTTTAATACTCCTATGTCTCTGAATCTACATTTGTTCATCATCTCCAAAATTTATAGAGAACTCATACAACTTAACAAAAGCAAGATAAACAATCCAATCAAAAAATGGGCTAAGGACCCAAATTGACATTTTTCAAAAAAAGACATACAGAAGGCCAAGAGACATATGAAACATGCTCTAAGTCACTAATGATCTGAGAGATATAAATCAAAATGACAATGAAGTACCATCTCCTACCTGTCAGAATGGCTATCATCAACAAATCAACAAATGACAAGTGCTGGTGAGGATGCAGAGAAAAAGGAACTCTCGTGCACTTCTTGTGGGAATTCCAACTGGTGCAGCCATTGTGGAGAATGGTATGGAGTTTCCTCAAAAATTAAAAATGGAACTCCATTTGACCCAGTGATCTCACTTCTATGAGTATATCCCAAGAAACTAGAAACACCAATCCTAAAGGATAAATATGCACCCCTATATTCATAGTGGCATAATTCACCATAGCTAAGATTTGGAAACAGCCCAAATGCCCATCAGCAGATGAGTGGATTAGAAAACTATGCTACATCTTCATAATGGAACACTACACTGCAGTAAAAAAAAAAAAAAAAAGAAGGGATTCTTACCATTTGCAACAGCATGGATGGAACTGGAGAGCATCATGATCTCACTCATTTGTGGAATATAATAAACAACATAAACTGATGAACAAAAATAGATCCAGAGACAGAGAAGCATTAATTAGACCATCAAACCTCAGAAGGAAGGTGGGGGTAAGGGGGAGAGATCAACCAAAGGACTTAATGCATGCATATAAGCCTAACCAATGGACACAGACAACAGGGGGGTGAGGGTATGAGTGGGGGGTTGGGGAGTACTCGTAAGGACACATATTTAATACCTTAATCAATAAAGAAAAAAAATCAACAAGGGACAAGTGCTTGGGAGGATGTTGATATCCCCTTTTTGTTTCCTTTTTGTTTCCCAGCTTCTCAAGGAACATTGTCAATCATTAGGCAGATTCCTCCAAGGGAAAAGCTACCCAAAAAGGCAGGATCACTACTTTGAATTTTCTTTGTCTTTTGGAATTTGTTGGCTTATGAGCACCCAACAGTGATCACATTATAATCTATTTCTAGTTATTATTATCAAGAGAATTGGATCACATTTCTTAATCTTTCGTTGATACAAGTGAAAACCATACTTTACTTTTAAATCCAGTTAAATTTTTGTTTTCCATGCAGTAAATGTCTTCTGTGGTATAAGGCATTGAAGATATAGTGTTTCTGAAGAATATTACATTCTTGTTTCTATGGATTTTATTTCATTCATTCTATAAGTTTTATACTGTCACTTTCTTATTTAATAATGTGAGATTAATTTTCTTCTACTGATTATATATCTCTGAAGGTTTGAGCAGAAGCAGCTTCCATTAGAATTTGCACAAAGTTATATAACTTGATGTGTGATACATTAATGACTGACTTACCAGTATGCTATGCATGAATTAGGTACCAGCTTCTAACAGCTTTAAATTTTATTTTATTTACCCAAAGGTGTTTGGTAATTTTATCTTCTTTCAATTAGTACAATATATACCATTATACCAAATTAGGTGAAGTGATAAAAAAAAATGAACAACTGTGACCAAATTTACATATGATAAATAAAATTGTGAAGAGAATCTGAAATGTAGTACTTTCCATAGTATAGTTGGTGGAAATCAGTCATTGAACACATTTTATAAAATGCCTATTTTGGATTAGAGATCATAGCCAGTGGGGATACTGAACAGCAAATCTCTGTCAGCATATTTTTGAATATTGGTGCTTTTAATAAGGAATAAATTGCCATTACTGTTGTTAGGTGTATAATGCTTAATTCTGGTCAACATTTTACTAGAATAGTGACCATGTCAAGAAGTATGTTTAAATGAAACATTTAGAAAAATAATGTTAATAGAAAATAGTCGACTTTCAATTTAGCTGGAAGTTATGTTTTAGAATGATTTGAGTTTTAGAAAATCATATGAGATAAGTGAGAAAAAATAAGTTGGAAATTTGCTCTGCTGTTAATCTCAAAAAGAGGTAACAGTTTGGCCTAATTTTGGTTTCATCTGCACGGCTGTAACATAACAAAACCTGAAGGACTGTCCTGTTCCTGTTCTACTCAGGCTAATCCGCTTATGTTACCCTTTGGGCACTGAATAAATTACAGCTAATCTACAAACAACAGGAGGATCTATGCAATTGCAGCTCTCAGAAAGCAAAGAGAGAACATTTTTCTAGGAGAATGACGAGTGAGGAATAATGAACACCAGCCTACTATGGATGATTTTTAAAGAAAGATGAAACTGTATGCTAAGTCTATAGCAAACATATTTCTGAGGGTCGAGGGGCCCCATTGAGGCACACAGTTTACTTTGGTCACTGATAAATATATTATATTCTGTTATTTAAAATGTTGAAGGAAGAAAAAGTTCAATTCAGGAAGTGACTTAGATTGATACAACATCACGGATGGAGTTAGGTATCAGAAATCTTCCCAGAAGAACAAAGATATGTATGTCCACATCGAAATATAAACTAGCCACATTTAATTTGACAAGTGGCATAGAAAATTTTTCAGACTTTAAAAACAAATGAAGTGTCCACCCCATTGGAATTGCCTAAGACTCTGGTGCCCCACCCCATCCACCCTGGCTTAGGGATACTACACTAGTTATCAGGATTCAGTCATAAGATCTAAGGCAAATACTCTACTAGAATCCTAGGATATAGGGCTTGTCAACATTTTGGAACACATCCTTTTCAGATGCTTGTTATCATCTCTACTTGTTTTTAATATTCTCTAAATTGTGTATCTCTATTCTTTGCCTGTTTTGCAAAGAGAGATTTGGTTTTTAATTGCTTGTTGAAGTGTTAGATCTCTTTACATTCTGAGGCTGTAGATGCCTGACATGTACTTGCAAATGATTTCCTTCGTTTACTTTCAGTCTTTTAATAATGCTTATTATGTTTTTGCTCATAATACATTTTATGAATTTCTTTCTTTTATGTATCCACAACTATTAATCGCTTACTTCTGCCTTTGGTGTCATATAAATGTTTTCTTTCTACTGAGCTTATATAAATATTCATCCATTTTTTTCAAGAGAGCTAAGTATTAATCTCAGTTTTTTCTAAATGTTTCTCAACTTATTTATATTTAACCTTATATCCATTTGAAATTGTTTTTGAATGAAGTGAAATAATGTTCTAATTTATTTTTAAGGCAATACAATTATCAATCAGACAATTCTATTATCTATGATTTATAATGTAACCATTATTATATGATCAATGTATTTCAGTTTTGTCTGAACTGTCATATTTTATTTTACTGTCTGATTCATGCATTAGAATATTCTTAAAAACTTCCCTGTTGTTTTTTAACTGCTTTATTGCAGTTTATTTGATATATATTAAACTGTACACATTTAAAATGTACAATTTGTTAAGTTTGAAATATATAAACATCCATGACACTATCACCACAGTGACAATAATTAGCATGTTCCTCACCCCTGAAAGTTCCTTCACCTCTCCTGGTAGTCCTATTATCTTCCTAACTCAACCAGTCTCCATTTTTAAGCAACCATTGAACTGCATTCTTTTATTTTACAATAGAGAGCTTTGAGTTGTTTTGAATTTTCTATAAAGGCAATAATTCACAATGTAATATTTGGGAGGGACTGGCTCTTTTTACTTACCATAATTATTTTTAGACTCATATATATTGTTACAAGTATCAGTAGTTTATTTGTATTTTTCTGCATAGTATTTTACTGTACTTCTATATCACAATTTGTATGACCATTCACCTGTTGATGGTTATTTGTGTTGTTTCCCATTTTGGGCTATTAGAAATAAAGCTGCTTTGATATCTGTGTACAAGTATTTGTATGAATGCATGCTTTAATTTCCTTAGGTAAATATCTAAGAGAGAAAGTGGCTGAATTCTATGGTTGATATATGTTTAACTTTTTCAGAAATCACTAATTGTTTTCAATGTAGTTTTGCTATTTTACATTCTTATCATCAGTATATATCCTCTTTGTAAAAGGAATTATGCAAATCTTTTGCTCGATTATTTTCTTGAATTCTTTGCTTTGTTATTACTAAATCTTGACATTTCTTTGTATGTTCTGGATATCAGTCATTTAAGAGATGCATTATTTGTAAACATGTTCCCCCAATTTTTGGTTTGTTTGTATATTCTTTCAACATTAATGTTTACAGAGTGAATGTTTTTGTTGTAATAAAATCTAAGAAATATTTGACTACCTTAAAATGGTTATTTTTTTCTCATATGTTGTCTCCTTGAATTCTACAGTTTTACATCTTACTTCTTTGATATATATTGAGTTAATTTTTAGTATAAATTGTGAATTATATGTCAAGGTTTATTGTTTCGCATATAGGTGTCCAATTGTTCCAATATCTTTTGCTCTACTAAATTACGTTTAAATATTTTTGTTTAACAAAATCTAGTATTGATATACAGATGGGTCTATGTCTGGACAATCAATTTTGCTTTGTTTTGAAAATTTTGTCTGTCTATGCCAATACCACACTGACTTGATTATTGAATCTTTATAATAAGGCCTTGAAACAGTCCTTCAGCTTTATCCTTATTTTAGAAAACCGTTTTGGGCTATTCTAGATTCTTTTCATTTTTATATAACTTTCATTATCAACTTGTTTAATTTCTAAAAAAAAAAGCTTCTAGCCAAATCAATAAAATATATTTTAAAAATTTAAAAAAAGCTTTTTTTATTTTTATTGAGTTGAATTCATAGATCAATTTAAGGAGAAATGGTATATCAGTAATATTGAGCCATCTGATGCATTTGTTAGAAACAAGAAAATAGGTCCAAAGTGGAACTGCTTATGCTAAGCGCCCCCATCACCAAACCAAGACTTCTTTACAATTTCAGCTCCCAGAAATTAGCCAATCAGGAATTACCTGATCATTATTAGTGAGGTAATTTGCCTGTTAAGCCCCCACCATCCCTAAGGAAAGTGATCTTGCAACAACCAATCTGCTTCTTTTCCTCGTATAACTTCCTCATTCCCACACCCTTATGCCTGTATTTCATTTTATACTATTTTTCAAGCCTTCTTTCTGTCTGCTGGATTGAATGCTGTGCAATTCACAAATAAAACCAGTAAGATGTTTAAATGATACTCAGTTGAATTTAGTTTTTTAATATACTGATCTATCTTTTCCCATTTATTTGGGTCTTCTCCCAACTCCTCATAAGATTGTTTTGCAGTGTTCACAGTACATATCCTGAACATCTTCCTTCCAACATATCCCAAAGTATTTCATATTTCTGATGCTGTTGTAAACAGTAATTTTCATTTCTATTTTTGAATATTTGTTTCCCAGTATATGGAGAAAAAAAAGGATTTTTCTGCCTTGATCTTATATCTTGAAACCTTACTAAACCTTATTTCTTCTAGTAGCTATTCTTTGTAGGTTCTGTAGGATTGTCTATCTAGATTATCAGGTATTCTAAAAGTAGAGATTTAGTTCTTTAAAAATTGGATATTTTAAAAAATATTTTCTTTACCCTATTACACAGGCTAGAACCTCCAGTTCAATGTTGAATAAAAGTTAATAGAACAATAATCCTACTCATATTCTTAATTGTAGGTTTAAAACATTCAGTATTTTAGCATTAAGTATGGTATTAGCTGTATTTTTTAAAGATGTTCTTGCTTCAATTAAGCAAAATCTATTCTATTCTAAATTTACTGAGATATAGGTATAGATATTGGTTCTTCCAAGTGCTTTTCTACATCTATTAGAATGATCATATGTTTTGTTTCTCAATTTATTTATATGATGAATTACACAATAATTTCAATTTAGGATGTTTCTATTTGCAATTTTATCTATTTTTGCTTTATTTATTTGATATTCTGTTAGTAGGTGCATATCCTTTTGAATACTTATGTTTTCTTGAAGAAGTTGACTACTTTATTATTTATCCCTGCCAACATTTTTTGTTCACACATTTACTTTAATGAAACCACTTCTATTTTCTTCTAATCAATATTATAATGGGATATCTCCATTATATTACTTTATTTTAATTTTATTTCTGAATTTACAATATATTAAGATTTATCAGCAATATACTGTTAATTCTTAGTTTTTTTGTGAAAATTAAACATCTCTTACATTTTATTTTGTTTGTAGTTTTTAGTGTTTATTTTAGATTTTATAACATTCATTTTTTTAATATATTTTATTGATTTTTCACAGAGAGGAAGGGAGAAGGATAGAAAGTCAGAAACATAGATGAGAGAGAGACATTGATCAGCCGCCTCCTGCACACCCCACACTGAAGATGTGCCCGCAAGCAAGGTACATGCCCCTGACCGGAATCAAACCCACGACCTTTCAGTCTGCAGGCTGATGCTCTATCCACTGAGCCAAACCGGTCTTGGCTATAGCATTCATTTTTAACTTATCACAACTTTTAAATAATATTTGTTTCCTCATATGTATATAAAGAGTATAAGAATAAACTCTCATTTCCCAAACCCGTATTATATGCTATTGTCATATTTTATTTTTACTTCATTATAAGTTATAAACCACATTATTATTGTTTTGTTTGAAATGTCCATTGATTTTAATTAATTTTAAAATTTACTTAATTTTTAAATGATTCTTATTTAGGGAAAATTATTTTATATGTATCCACATACTTATAATTTCTAATATTCTTTATTTGTGTAGAAATGCAACATAAAATTATCATATGCCCAACAGTTTTACTTATATAAATATCCTCTCAAAATTGAAAACAGATGTTCAAGCAAAATTTGTACATGGATGGTCCCAGCATTATTATTCATAATAGCCAAAGGTTGAAAGAACCTAAATGTTCACTTAGCTATGAACAGATACTGTGGTAAACCCATGGACTCTATATTTTTTATTTCATAAAAAGTAATGAAGTATTGATACATCCTACAACATGGATAAATTTTTAAAAATATAGTACTAAATGAAAAAGTCAAACAAAAATGTTCATATATTATATGATCTAATTTATATTAAACACACAGAGATGGAATATACTAAGTAAGAAAACAGTGGTTGCCTCGGGTTAGAGAGGTTGAAAGACTGGAGAGGGTATGATTAATGGCTATGAGTTTACTTTTGGGATGATGAAATATTCTAGAACTAAACAGTAATGATGATTATACAATATACTGAGTGGACTTAATAACACTAACTGGCAAACTTTTAAATGGTTAAAGTGGTTGATATTATGTGTCTTTTACCATAATACAAAAAAAATTATTCTTAATATTATTATTCTCATTTTTAAGAGTATTTTAAAATGAAAATTAAAGAACATGAATTATAGAACATTTCCACACTTATCCAACCATGTTCCATTTAATAAAGAAATTTTACAAAGATAAAGGATAATTGGAGTTCCCTTCACTATCTGACTAATTACATAAATGATGACAAAGCCCTTTATACATCTTGAGGCATATAGATGGCTGAATAACAATAAGAATTAAGGACTTCTAAACCTCAGGTTAGTATTATTTTTATTATTATTAAATTCTGCTTCACATCAGCAAAAATATGTATGTAGAGATTACTTATAGTATGGATAAGTCTGTTGATTGATTTTTTTTCATTTCATTTTGTACATTTAAAAATTATATTCATTACAACTAAGTTAATAAATAAGACAGTTGAAAAAATAGATGGGGAGGAAAACAAGATTAATAGATGTACTATAAATTTATCTAAGGCTTTTCTAGAGGTGGGCTAAATGTAGGCTCTGAGCATTCTGGGATGTGAATAAGAGATGAAAACTGAGGTAAAGATGCAAAGTATCTTCAAGATTAAAAAATATGTATGTGTGTTTATATGTGTGTATAAATCCTATATAATAAAAGGCTAATAATAAAAGTCAAATGCAGAAGCTGTCCCCTAGTGGTCAGTGCACTCCCACAGGGGGAGTGCCACTAAGCCAGAATCTGGGCTCACTACAGGTGAGCACAGTGGCGGTGGTGGGATGCTCCCCTTCCTCTATCCTTAGTGGCAACAGCTTGGGCCAGATCCCTGGAGGTAGGATTGGACCTAAACAGGAAGTCATACATCCCTCTCACAATCCAGGACTGCTGGCTCCCAACTGCTTGCCTGCCTGCCTTCCTGCCATGCCCCTAACCCTTTCTGCCTGCCAGTCTGATCACCCCCTAACCACTCCCCTGCCAGCCTGATTGATGCCTAACTGCTCCCTTGATAGCATATTTGCCCCTAATTGCTCTCCCCTGCAGGCCTGGTCACTCTTAATTGCCCTCCCCTGCAGGCCTGGTCCACCCAACTTCTCTCCCATGCAGGCCTGGATACCTCCCCAACTGCCCTTTACCGGAGGCCCAGTCGCCCCCAACTTCCCTCCTCTACCAGTCTGGTCATCCCTAACTGTCCTCCCCTACAGGCTTGAACACCCACAACTGCCCTCCCTTGCTGGTAATCTTGTGGCAGCCATCTTGTGTCCACATGGGGGCAGTCATCTTTGATCACATGGGAGCAGCCATATTGTGTGTTGGAGTGATGGTCAATTTGCATATTATTATTTTATTAGATAGGATAAGGGTGGAGGCCAGCTGGTTTGCCCTGAAGAGTGTCCCAGATCAAGATTTGGGCAGGGGGGCAGCCTGGTTGAGGGGCCTGTGGTGGTTTGCAGGCTGGCCATGCCCCCAGTGACCCAAGCAGAGGCCTTACTATCTGGAATTTATTTATTTTCTATAATTGAAACTTTGTAGCCTTAAGCAGAAGCCTCAGCCACCTGAGGAAGGTGGAAAGCTTGGTTTCCTCTATAGACAGAGGATACCCAAGCCTTCTGCTCTCTCCTTGGCCGCAGCCACCTTGATTGGGTTAATTTGCATACTCACTCCTGATTGGCTGGTGGGCATGGCTTGTGGGTGTAGCAGAGGTATAGTCAATTTGCATATTACTAGATAGGATGATATATTAACATTTATTTAATGAATGTCAGAAGAATATAAATAATGATTATCCACCTGCCATTCTCAACAAAACTACATCAAGGATTCAAACATAAGAAATTTTATTTCATTGTGAATGTATCATTTCTGGCATATGTCTTAAGCAAAGAATGCAATATTTTATAATCATTAGCTACTCATTAAATTAATGAAAGAGATTTATCACATCCCATCCTTCACAACAAAAAAGTACTTGATATTCCCTGAAAAACCTTCAATCTTTCTCCTGAGCTTTATTCTTTATTTATAATTGTATTCAAAATTTGTCTTGGAAAACATTAAATTTATTTAAATTTAAGAAAGTACTATTCATTCATGTATCATGTTCTTTGTCCCTGACGAAATCCTGCCAATAATGAAATTTACATTATGACTCTCTCTTTCCCCATGGCCAACCATTTGTC
>PVJN01042563.1:0-18200 GCA_004026805.1 Lasiurus borealis | reverse complement strand
CAGAAGGTAATTCTTGTAGCTATCAATTACCATCCTGGTGGCCCATCTGTGAGGGGCATAAGGCCTGGCCAGAATGGGGGGAACAGAGAGAAATGCTCATTACGAGATCCTGACAGCAAGGCTGTCTTTGCAGCCAGAATTGCATGGACACCAGCTGCCTCTGAGGGTGGAAACTCCACAGGCAGCTGGAGAGAACTGGGCACACCTGTCCCTCTAGAAGCTTTTTAAATATATATATATATATTATTGATTTCAGAGAGGAAGGGAGAGGGAGGGAGAGAAACATCAATGATGAGAGAGAATCATTGATCAGCTGCTTCCTGCATGCCCCACACTGGGGACTGCGCCTGCAACCTGGGCATGTGGCCTGATCAGGGAATTGAACTGTGATCTCTTGGTTCATAGGTGGAACATGCAACCACTGAGCCACACCGGCCAGGCCTTTCCTTTTTTGCTAACAAGAGGCACTGGGTGTGGGGGAGGGTCCCTCAGCCTGGCCTTTGCCCTTTCAGGACGGGAGCCCTCAGGGGATGTCCAACGGACAGGTTAGGCCCGCTCCTGTGAGCCATGAGCCTGGTTTCTGGCTGAGCAGCGCTCCCCCTGTGGGAGTGCACTGACCACCAGGGGGCAGCTCCTGCATTGAGCGTCTGCCCCCTGATGGTCAGAATGCATCATAGCAACCAGTCGTTCCATCATTCGGTCTTTTTGCCTTTTACCCTTTTATTGTGTAGGATATGGCCCATCCCAGGCCTGGTCCATTTATCCCATACAATAGCTCTCAGATCTTACTTTTCATTCTACCTGGTACTGTTCTAGTCTGAACCACTCATTCTTGCATTCACTGAACCTTAAATGAGGACCTATTTCATTTATTTATTAAGGAGAGAGAGAGGGAGAGAGATTTGTTGTTCTATTTATTTATGCATTAATTGGTTGCTTCTTGTATGCCTGGGGATTGAACCTGCAACCTTGGCATATCGGGACAATGCTCTAACCAACTGAGCTACCCGGCCAGGGCTGAGAACCTATCCTAGGCCAGGCAATGTGCTGGCGCTGTGGACAGGTGAGCAAACGAGATGGACATGGACCCCTGCCACTCCTTTCTCTGGCCCAGCCCTCCTGGAGTCCCTGTCAGACTCCTTGTCCACAAACAACAGTTTCAGGTCACTCTTCCTTGACGCCCTATGTCCTACCTCATCAAATATCAGTATCTCTACTTGGCCTTCAAAAGTCCACCACCCTCCAAATTGCCACATCGTCATTTTATTACTATCGTCATAGGAGGGCGAGGGCAGCTGCAGGCATTATGCTGACCTGTGTTGTCAAAGTCTCTCCGGGCTGCGTGCGCATGCAGTGCCCTATCGTCCCTTTCATCACGCTGTCGACAGTAGCGGCAGAAGCAGCCACCATCTGTGACCTTCTTATTGCCAGCCAGAAACGGCGCCAAGCACGTTATAGGCATCAGCTCCTTTAAAGCCTCACCATCAGAGGTGAGATTCAGCATTGTCAGTGACTGAGCAGACGGGCACCCACCCTCAGGGAGGACCTGGCTGCCATACCAGGCCAGGCAAGCTAGCTCTGACCACGGCCATCCTGCGGTCCGGGGCTTCTGTCTCCTTCTCTGCTAAGCGGAGCTGTGATAACTGCCTGGAAGGGCGGTAGGGGTGAGATGGATAACTCGGTCCTTTCTCATACCGGCCCCCACTCAAGGTTACTTTTCCTGTCCAAAGGTGTTTAAGACCCAGGTGACTTATGAAGCCCACGCAGGACCTCAAAAGACGCGAAATAACGTAGGAGAACCCAGAAGGGGCGCTGCGGGAGGGGAGGTGTGGGCCCCAGCCGGACCCAGAGCTGAGCAGTAGTGGGAGGAGTGTCTCACACCTGGCCCGGGGGCCGGGGGGAATGGGAAGGGGGAGGTCACTGATGAGATAGATGTACAGTGTGGGCCTCTGATCCTTTAAATAGCGGCCACCAAGCTGGAGGGGGATACTAGGCAGCAGGCGGGGAGTTCCCTCTGTCCCTCTGTGCCAGTTGTCACCTGCCCTCCGAGTGGTGCTGGAGATGGCGAGGTGGAGGGGGCCTGGCTTCCCTGCCACCTCCACACCATCTTCCCCGCTGCCCTAAAAGGGAACGCCCCTCGCTTAGCAAAAACACGTTTGAGTTTTTGTTCAGGTGAGCTTTTCAGTCAAACCAACGGGCCAAAGAAAAAGAGCTTAGTGCCCTGGTCGGTGTGGCTCAGTGGATAGAGCGTCAACCTGTGGACTGAAAGGTCCCCGGTTCGATTCCGGTCAAGGGCATGTACCTTGGTTTCGGGCACATCCCCAGTAGGAGGTGTGCAGGAGGCAGCTGATCGATGTTTCTCTCTCATCAATGTTTTTGGCTCTCTATCTCTCTCCCTTCCTCTCTGTAAAAAAATAAAAAAATATATATATTTTAAAAAGAATTAGAGCTTAGTGCCAACTCAGATTCCTGTGCCCACCTCCCCAGACTGGCATTCATTGCTGGTCACTCAACGCCTCTCCCTCCTCCCCCTGCCTCTTTCCTCCAAGACTTCCTCTGCACCCCATTCATGAACAAGTCGCACCCGCGTGCACTCCTTGCTTTGCCTACAGCCGCCTCCCAGCACGGAGGGTGGCAGGAGGAAATCAGGATTTGGGGGATCCCAGCCCTGGCTTCCCCCTCCAGCGCCCCGTGTGACCTTGAACAAAGTCATGCCACCTGTCTGGGCCTCAGTTTCTTCCCTGAGACCTGGGCAGACCACCTAGGACGCCGGGTGGGAGGCGGGGACTCGCTGATAAGACCTGTGGAGGCCCTAGCAGGGGCGGACCCAGAGGAGGGCACAGGCAGTGCCCTCCCTGCCAGCGCCCAGGACCGCTGCTGATGCTCCTGCTTCATGCCTTCCCCTTGCAGCTCCCTTCTCCAGCCCGCCTCCGCCTGCCAGTCTGCCAGGCACTGCAAGCCCCCAGCGTTCGGCAGCACCATCCTGCCCAGGGCCTGGGACACTTGCAGGGGCAAGTGGCATCAGAGCAGCGGTTCTCAACCTGTGGGTCGCGACCCCTTTGGGGTGGGGGGTCGGACAGCACTTTCACAGGGGTCGCCTGAGTCCATTGGAAAACACAGATGCGATTCGTAACAGTTGCAAAATGACAGTTAGGAAGTAGCGACAAAATATAATTTTAGGGTTGGGGGTCCCCACCACATGAGGAACTGCATTAGGAAGGTTGAGAACCGCTGCATTAGAGGGAGGCTCAGCCAGGAGGGGAGCAGGCAGAGCTGGGCTCCTATCCTCCTCCTCCCCCCGCCCCCCGCCAGGCGGTCTCGGAGGGGCCCCCGGGGCGATCGCCGGCCTCGCTTACCGGAGAAGACCCTGCCGTCCCCGGTGAGCAGGGCGGCGCCCACGGGGAAGCGGCTGTAGGGACAGTACGCGGACTTCTTGGCCTCCCGGGCGCAGAGCAGCAGCCGCGGGATGTCCTCGGGGTCCAGGGCGCGCGCGGGGCGCTCCTGGGCCATGTCGGGCCGGGTGAGCGGAGCGGAGCGGAGCGGAGCGGGCGGCGCGGCTGGGCTGGGCCCGGCTCCCGGCAGGGGCTCCGCCCCGGGGTGGGTCCCGGCCCGGGGCTCCCAGGCGCACCTTCGGAGCTGCGGGCGGGGCCATGCGGGAGCGGAGCCGGGGGTGTGGCCCGGTCTGGAGCCGGGGGTGTGGCGTGGGGCGGGCGCGGAGGGACGTGCCGGCCGCCCGGGGCTCGCACTGCCCCCGGGGCCGCTCTCCCTGCTCACGCCGGGCGGGCGGGGTGGGTCCGGGGCCCGTGTGGCTGCGCAGCGGGGACCGGGGCGCCCTGCCGGGGAGGGAGGTGGGAGGTGGAGGAAGTGCTGGGTGTTGAACCACATTTTCTCTCCTTCTCGGCGGGGAGGGATGGAGCTGAAAGGGCAGGGCCGGGGCAGCTACACTGGTTTCCGGAGGGGGAAGTAAGACCCACTACGGCTTTCTTTCCACCTGGGGCCGCCTTTCCACCTGCCCCTGCCTCCGCCCGGGATTGGACAGGGTCTCAGCTGGCCCTCCCCGACCGGCTCCGGGGATAGAGCTTGGTCCTCACCCAGGAGGGACAGACGTGCAGGAGGCAGCCCATCAGTGGTTCTCTCTCATCATGGATGTTTCTATCTCTCTTCTTATTTATTAATATATTTTATTGATTTTTTACAGAGAGGGAGGGAGAGAGATAGAAAGTCAGAAACATCAATGAGAGAGAGACATCGATCAGCTGCCTCCTGCACGCCCACCCCACAGTGGAGATGTGCCTGCAAGCAAGGTACATGCCCCCGGCCGGAATCAAACCTGGGACCTTTCAGTCCTGAGCCAAACCGGTCTCAGCTGTTTCTATCTCTTGATTTCCCTCTCCCTTCCTTTCTGAAATCAATAGGAAAAAAAAAAAAGTGTGTATCACTCATTCTCTCTCTCACACACACACACACACACACCGAGTAGCCAGATTATTATGATCTCTGAACGCATAATAATCTGGCCACTCAGCGTATATCCTATATAATAAAAGGCTAATGTGCCAATTGTCCCCTCCACCAGGAGTTTAACCAGTAGGCAGGCTGGCCAACCGCCCATGTCCCCTCCCCCTGGTCAGGCTGGCTGTATCCCATCCATGTACCAATTCATGCACCAGACCTCTAATATGTGTGTCCCTCAGCCCGGCCTGCACCCTCTCCCATCCGGGACACCTCGAGGGATGTCCCACTGCCCATTTAGGCCTGTCCCGGTAGGTAAGTCCCACAGGTACAGCTGTGGGCAGGTTGCTCACCTCTCTGAGCTAGTTTCCTCGCTGTCGTGGGGATGATAACCGGACCGTGAGCCGAGGTGTTTTCCCGGGGTCGTGTCTTGCGCTACCGAAGAATGAGCTGCGCGGACCGGAAGATTTAAGCCAAGTGTGGAAAGTGTATTACAAGCAGATTCTGACCCTCGAAAGAGGCGGGGGACCCGGAAATGGGCTGCCCATTAAACCCTGGTAGGCCAGGGGTATGTGTTTGCCCCAGGCCTGCTCCTGTGTCTGTCCGTTGTTTTTGCCAGCAGCGGACCTAAATCTCCCCCGTTTCTGCGTTCTTTCTCTGCTCCTCCACTGAGCTTTTTCTCTCTGCGTTCGTACATCTGGTTTACCGCCCGCCCTCCCGTGGTTTCCATGCCTCCCGCTGGAGTGCAGAAACGTTTTATTCTCCCTGCCTGGTTGGTTCCTGTGGTCAGGCTGGAGCAAACTGCCATGCCTGCTCCTGCCTATGATTCACCCCCTTTGTCTTCCACCGAACCCCTGCCCTGCCTGCCCACCTGCATTTCCAGTTAACCTCTCAGGGCTAGTGATGCGCTTAGCAGACCCTCGTTGGAGCTGCAGTTCCGCCATTAACCTTGGGAAGCCAGAGGACCCTGGGAAGTTAATCCCGCTGCTCTAAGCTCCGTTCTTCCATCTGTAAAATGGATGCACTGCCGAGACTGGTTTGGCTCAGCGGATTGAGTGTCGCCTTGTGGACTGAAAGGTCCCAGGTTCGATTCCGGCTGGGGGCATGTACCTTGCTTGTGGGCATATCTCCATTGTGGGGCGTGCAGGAGGGGGCTGATCGATGTCTCTCTGTCATCGATGTTTCTGACTTTCTATCTTTCTCCCTTCCTCTCTGTAAAAAAATCAATAAAATATATATTTTTTAAAAAATGGTTGCACTAACGATATCCGGCCGAGTTAGGAACTGAATGAGATCATGTGTGTGCAGCAAACGTGATTGGAGGACCCTGAGACCTCATGCCGTGCCCACTCTCGGTGACTCCGGGAAAATTGGGTTATTGTCATTGAGTGACGTAGGAAGGAAGGGGCAGAACACCAGTGAGGGTGTCTGAGGCCATCCAGATGTCCCCAGACCCTCAGCAAGGATCGAGTCAGTGGCTTCTCTGAGACAAGGGCAGCGGGTGGGAGGAAAGGAGGCAACATGTCCATGTCCTGGATGCTGACATGTCTATGTCCCGCTGCCTGGCTCCTGTGTCCTGAGCACTTCATGGCACAGAGACTGAGCTGGGCCCCCGGAGACTTGGGCAAGTTTCCTCATTTCCTCCTCCCTTCCCCAGAGCCACGCCCTTCAGGTTTCTCCTCCTCTTTCCAAACACGCAGCCCTCAGAGAAGCAGCCGGTTCCACCCCCGGCTGTGGCCTGTTTCTCCCGGTTCTGTATCTCTGACGTTTAGACCAGTTTCCTGGACCTGAGGCAGGACGGGCAAAGAACGTGGGGGTGCCCCCTGCCTCTATCCCTGCACTGTCCAGGCACCCTGAAGGCCCCTCCCCCACCGACCCAGGAAAGAAAGTGAAGGATGTCCCGGCTCCATGTGTGCCCGCTCGACATGGGGATAATTCTAATAATCCCAGCCAAGTATAATTTCAACTGGGAAGAGGATTGTAGGGTCCTGCTGGCGGGCCAGGCCGGTCAGACACCCCAACATGCAGTCCTGTTCCAATCCAGGGTCCCTGTCCAGGGGAACTTTGATCACCTCCAGGCTAACAGTGGCCCTGGGCACCTTCAGAGCGCTTTACCTTCACAAGGTCAGAAATGGGGACAGGGCCCATTGCAAACCCAGCGGTATGTAACTAGAGACAGCGGTGGTTCTAGAACAGTGGTCGGCAAACTGAGGCTCGAGAGCCACATGCGGCTCTTTGGCCCCTTGAGTTTTTAGCAAAGGCCAACTGAGGAGCATCCTAATTAAGTTAATAACAATGCACCTACCTGTATAGTTCAAGTTTAAAATGTGGCTCTCAAAAGAAATTTCAATGGCTGTACTGTTGATATTTGGCTCTGTTGACCAATGAGTTTGCCAACCACTGTTCTAGAATCCTTACAGAAGGGGCTTGGGCCATCTGGATGGAAGGGAAGAGTGAGCCTGGAAACTTGCTTAGAGCTAAGTTATAGGCCAATAATACTAACATTTTATAAACATTGCTTTAATCTCCTATTCACAGAAAATTAAGACATACATTGTCCAGCTCAAAGAATAGGAATATCCCAGGAAGAGTTTGTTTTTTTAAATATTATTTAATTAATTTTTTACAGAGAGGAAGGGAGAGAGATAGAGAGCCAGAAACATCGATGAGAGAGAGACATCGATCAGCTGCCTCCTGCACGCCCCCCACTGGGGATGTGCCTGCAACCAATGTGTCCTTGACTGGAATCGAACCTGGGACCCTTCAGTCTGCAGGTGATGCTCTACCCACTGAGCCAAACCGGTTTTGGCTATGGAAGAGGTTTTGAGTGGTGGTGGAGATTGCCAAGGCTCTAAAGCCTCCCCATCCCTACCCCAGGCCTTTCCTCTGTGAGGAGACCCACCAGAGTCTCCGTGTTAGAGCTCACATACCACTCATTTGCTTATTCATTCAAGGAACAGTTATTCATTGAAAGATGAGATGGAGGGCCGAAAACCAGGACTACAGGCTTTCTTAGAGGACAAGGACCCTGCCGGGCTGTCTCCTAAGGGGAGAACAGCAACACGTGCAGAGGTGAACCCGTCTTTTGAGGGGAGGAACAGGAAGGGGTGGGGCTTAGGGTATTCGGCACTCGCTGATTGGTGGTTCATATAAGGCACCTGATTAGGCACTTAAGTACTTAGGAATCAAGGGCTTCGGGTATTTGGCGCAGGTGCTGATTGGTGGTTCAATGTATATCCATATAAGGTGTCTGGTTAGGTGCTCAGGAATGTCCAGGCTGCAGGTGCAGTTTATGTCATACTCTGTCCACCAGTTGGGATATTCATAATAGTAGCTCACTCTGATTTAGAGCTTTCCATATGCCAGGGCCAGTGCTAAATGCATAATTTGAATGATTTCATGTAATCTTTACCCTAAGTAAGATACTGAAGAAGTTTGTTAAAATCTCTAACTCAGCTATTCATTTTATGTGTGTGTGTGTGTGTGTGTGTGTGTGTGTATACATATAATATTTTCATGTATTCCTGTCAGTTGTTGCTTTATATTTTGAAGCTGTATTGTTAGATGCATTTATGTGATTGATCATTATATACTTTTTTAAAAATCCTCGCCTGAAGATATTTTTCCCCATTGATTTCCAGAGAGTGGAAGGAAGGGAGGAGGGGGATAGGAGTAAAAGATATTTTGGGATGATGCAGTAAAGTGATATGAAAATATTTATGATTTTTATGGGTGACAAAGTCATAGATACTGCTTATATTTCTGTAACTTGTCAACACTTATAAATGACAGGAATTCTAAATTTTATTAGAGGTTAGTGAAAATAAAGACTTTTTTCCTCTCAAGTTCATGGACACTGGGAATTTTATCCAATGACTCAACACAAGAGGCCTTGCGTAATTTTTCTTTTTTAAATAAATATATATTTTATTGACTTCAGAGAGAAAGAGAGCGGGAGAGAGATATAGAAACATAAGAGAGACTCATTGATTGGCTGCGCCCTGCATGCCCACACCAGGGATCCAGCCCACAACCCAGGTATATGCCCTGACCAGGAATTGAACTGTGACTTCCTAGTTTATAGACTGATGCTCAATCACTGAGTCACGCTGGCCTTGCCTTATTTTTAATCTTTTGGTTCTTTGTTGTAAGTGAGTCTATTATAAATGACATATTACTGACTTATAAAATCTTTTCTGAGAGTCTTTGTCTTTTACACTTATTGTAAAACTGTCCCATTTATATTTAATGTAATTATTGTTATATTTTAGTTTGCCTCCTGCCATCTAATTATCAATACATCAGTTACAATTAGGTTTGACTGATAGAAAACTCCAAATATAGTGGTTTAAAGAAGATATATCTCTCTTTTACTCTAAGACTCCACAGACATCAGGGACCCAGTTTTCACCTTCTTAGCTTGTAACCTCCATCTTCAAGTTCATCTCATGACTCTAGATGGCTATTGGAGCGTTAGCCTTCACAAACTTATTCCAAGCAGCACTATGGAAGAATGGTGGAAGAATATAAAGGATGTGCCTCTTCTTACCATGTCATTAGCTAGAACTTAATTAAACAGTCTCACCTAGCACAAAGGAACTTGGGAAATGTCTTCTTTTGGCTGGATACATCAATGACCTGAGTAAAACCAAGGTTCGTTTATTAAGAAAAAAAGAAGACGGTGCATTTTGAGGGACTATTAGCAGTCTTTGCTTCAGTCTTCCCACCACAGCTAAGTGTCCTACTGCCAACAGCAGTGGCTCTGAACCTTCACTGGGGCACCTGATCTGGAGAGGGCTAGCCTGCCACCTGGTGGCAGGTTGGTGACATTGGTTTCCTTTAATAATGGAGGCAGCATAAATTTGTCCTCCTTGGAACAGGCATTTTTTTCCAGCTAAGGGTTTGCCCTCTCTGCCTGTCATGCCTGTGCCAGCAACATCATTAGCGGATTTACTGAGTAACTTATTCACAACCACGATGGTCCAAATAGCACTGCTTCCGACCGGAGACTTCATTTTTCAGCCAAAGGAGTAAGGCAATTGGCGGGTGAGCTTGATTGATTGGTCTTGCCACATGCTTTTATCACCAGAACCATCTATCTTTGCGGGCTGGCGACATGGCCTACTGGGACCCAGCTAGCATCATCTAGACGTCAACCTTGTATGAACCTGAAGTGTTGGTCTAAAGTTGGCATCTGCTGTGAACCAGCAGCCAATGCAAGGCTATGTTTCTAGAATCTATGGATCAGGGAATCTTAGGTTGGGTAACTTACAATATTCCTGCTTCCCTCCCCAAGACTTTGGGTTCTGCTCATTTAGGGGTCTTCGTATGTAAAGGAAGACTATGTCCACCAGGGCACGGCACAGAGTTCCACTAAATGGAAATTGAGACGGACATCCGGGCATTTCCAACTCATCATGCCCACAAACAGGGGGGGAAAGAGGAGTGTGGTTCAGGGTTGGCTGAAGCGACTGATTCTGGTGATCCAATGGGAACAGGGAGAAGTGTGTCTCTGGATCCCGTGAAGTCCTCTGGGTTACTTTCTACTTTCACAGCAACCCAGTATGAGCAGACAACTGTGGGTTCAGTTTCCTTGAATGAAGCTCAGGTGATCCCATTGGGTTAAAACCTCCGACCGTGTGAGGTTCTTATGAAGGCAAAGGGAAAACGGGATGGCTAGTTGGGGAAAGCTCTGATAAATGCCTCATGACCCACGGCAGAAACGATCCTTTACAGCCCTTATTTTGCTATGTCCTGCGTACACACACACACACACACACACACACACACACACACAGTGGTACCTCGAGATACGAGTGCCCTAACATACGAGATTTTTAAAATACGAGCCATCGAGGGAGCGATTTTTGCTTTGAAATACGAGCAACATTTGAGATAGGAATAATCACGTGGATTGGCCAGCTACACACGACCCACCAGTTTACCTCGACTCGAGTGTCTCATAGTTTCCCACACCTCAAGGTTACGGAACAAATTAAACTCGTATCTCGAGGTACCACTGTGTGTGTGTGTGTGTGGGGGGGGGTGTTTCATTGATTTTTTACAGAGAGGAAAGAAGAGGGATAGAGAGTTAGAAACATCGATGAGAGAGAGACATTGATCAGCTGCCTCCTTCACGCCCCCTAGTGGGGATGTACCTGCATCCAAGGTACATGTCCCCGACGGGAATCAAACCTGAAACCTTTCAGTCTGCAGGCCAACGCTCTATCCACTAAACCAAACTGGTTTTGGCTGTCCTGCATATATTGATGGTGCTAACTGTCCTTTCTGAAAGACCAGTCGGGAGCAGAAAACCAGGATTACAGGCTTTATTAGGGGAAAACCTGATGACTGTCTCGCGTGGGGAGAACAGCAACTCGTGCAGAGATGAGCACACCTTTTGAGGGGAGGGATGAGAAGGATGGGGGGCTTAGGGTACTTGCGCATGCTGATTGGTGGCTTAACGTATGGTCCATGTAAGATACATAGTTAGTCACTCGGGGACAAGGGCTTAGGGTATTTGACAGGTGCTGATTGGTAGTTCAATGTATAGTCCATGTAGGGTACATGGTTAGGCACTCAGGTGTTTCCAGGCTGCAGGTTACATCATACTCCACTCACCAGTTGGGGGAAGGGAGGATCTATCACTTTCTTTCTCTGCCATTTATATATGGTGGCTTGTTGCTGGTAAACTTCACAATTTTTTAAAAAAATATATTTTATTGATTTTTTACAAAGAGGAAGGGAGAGGGATAGAGAGTCAGAAACATCGATGAGAAAAAGACATCGATCAGCCGCCTCTTGCACGCCCCCTACTGGGGATGTGCCCACAGCCAAGGTACACGTCCTTGACCGGAATCGAACCTGGGACCTTTCAGTCCACAGACCGACGCTCTATCCACTGAGCCAAACTGGTTTGGGCAAACTTTACAATTTCAGTGCCTGGGATACAGAATATCAATCAGCCAGACTCCTGGAGATCGGAGCTGGATGCAGCCACTGCGGGACTTTGGATTTTCTCTTCTTTTTTGAGAAAGGCAAAGAACGTTCTTGATGGAGATACATTTGCATTAGGATGGGCGGTAGCATGCTGTGGTTGCGGGTGCTTTGGAAGTTTCAGATGGAAAGAGGAGGGGCATGGATGGTGAGGAACTAAAGAGTGAACTGTAGCAAATACTGAAACCCGAGCCTACCCGGTACCCCTCCAAACTTCCTCCCATCGTAACTGCTTCTGCGTTAGAGGTGATGGCTGCAGGGGACATTTCCAGACTCTCTTGCAGCTAGGTTCCCGTGCCACCTGACTTCTGCCAGGAAGGTGCAGCTGACCAGAAATGGCAGGTAGAACGGGGTGCTGGGAGGAGGTGGTGGTGGAGGTGTGTCTGTTCTCTCGAGGCGGCTGTGGTAGAAGCCCTCGTGCCAGGTCTGTTCTGAGCTTCTTGGTTCAGAGCAGGAGTGTCAGCCCCTTCTTACGCTGGCAGCCTTCCCAGCTACCCGTTGGCCAGGGAGGTTCCTGAGTCAGCCAGGGAGGCAGAGGTTTCCCTGCGGGCTAGTTCTGCAGTGACATGACAGGGTTATTCCTGGAAGAGAGTCTTGCTTCCAGAAACCTACCGAGTCACCTTTTAAACCTGGAGGGTGGAATATTTCGTCTGCAATGGAACCCTGACTAACTCATTGTGCTTAAGGTTTGTGTCTTTCCCCCTTCTTTTTAAAATTCAGGTATTAGGGCCAAAACAGGTTTGGCTCAGTGGATAGAACAGCGATTCTCAACCTGTGGGTCGCTACCCCTTTGGAGGTCGAACAACACTTTTACAGGGGTCGCCTAAGACCATTGGAAAACACAGATACGATTCATCACAGTTGCAAAATTACAGTTATGAAGTAGCAACAAAAATAATTTTATGGTTGGAGGTCACCACAACATGAGGATCTGTATGAAAGGGTTGTGGCATTAGAAAGGTTGAGAACCACTGGGATAGAGCGTCGGCTTGCGGACTGAAAGGTCCCAGGTTCGATTCCGGTTGGGGGCATGTACCTTGGTTGCGGGCACATCTCCACCGTGGGGCGTGCAGGAGACGGCTGATCGATGTCTCTCTCTCATCGATGCTTCTGACTTTCTATCTCTCTCCCGTCCTCTCTCTAAAAAAAAACAAAAAAAAACAAAAAACCAATAAAATATATTAAAAAAAAATTCATGTACTCGAGACACATACTGTTATTTTAGCTTCAGGCGTACAACATAGTGATTTGATTGTGTATGTATCGGGAAAGGCTCATCACAGTCAGTCTAGCTAACATCCATGACCACACATTGTTTCCAGTCTTGTGTGTGTGTGAGGAGAGTGTTTCAGATCTACTCTCTTAGCAACTTTCGAAAATGCAATACAGCTTTACGAACGCTAGCCACCAGGCTGTATGTTACACCCCCGGGACTTATTTTATAACCAAGAGTGTGTACTTGGGACTCCCTTGGCCCAATTTACCCACCCCAACCCCCACCCATATCTGGCAACCACCAATCTGTTCTCTCTCTGAGCCTCACTTCACTCTGTCCCATGCTCTGGGAGAAAGTCAAAATATTAAAACATTTTTGAATTCAGCTGCTCCTCCCCACCTTTCCCCACAAGCCACCACCGGTTCCTGGCTGGAGCTCTCCCTGCGTCCCTTCCTCTCTTCCTCTCTCTTTCAATGACGCTCTTTAAACAGTGGCCTGAGTGAGCTTTCGAAAACACAAACACTCCAGAAGTTTCCACCACTTAGAAGGGGAAGCCAACGTCTTCACCAGGATCTTTGTGGCCCCGCCCACCTCTCCAGCCCCCTGCCCTGCTGGCCTCCCCTCCAGACAGGTGGACCCTGCCAGGTTGTTCTCACCCGTGGGTCTTTGCACCGGCTGCCGGGCTGCCGTCTCTCCTGGGCCTCTGTGCCCGGCACCCCCAGATGGCGCCGCCTCGGAGAGCCTTTCCTGGCTGCATCTCCCCCATCCTCTCTCCCTCACTCTTCCTTTTCCTTCAGTGCCGCATCCCTCTCTGATAGCACTAGTTATGCGTTTCCTGTCTGTCTGTCTGTCTGTCTGTCTGTCTAGAATGGCAGATGGGAGTCTATCTTGTATCCTGGGCACTAGACCAGTGCCTGGCACCCAGTGGAGGTTAAAAACCAAAACTAAAAACAGGTGCAAGGTAGGGAGGAAGCCCCCAAAGTATAGTTCAGGATGAAGTCAGGGGCCCCCGAAAAGATCTGAGTGCTCTGTTGGGTACTTGCTGTTGGGGTTCCCTGGCCTCTGCCTGAACTTCCTTCCTCCCCCCATTTTAGAGTAGTCAGGCTGAAGCCCCCCCCCCCCCCCAGGCAGCCGTCCCCCTCCCCCTCTGCAGCTGCGCAGAATTCTCAGCATCAGTTCGCTTTACACTCTAATAACTGAAGAAGCCAACAGGGAGGGCGTCAAAACAGAGAAACTTGGCTCCGAATCATCTGATAATAATAATAACTAGATTTTAGTGAGCTATTATTTCGTACGAGATTTTAAGTGCTTTCTGTGCATTTTCTCATTCAACCTTCCGAAGCACCCCTTGAGGTCATCATATCAATCCTTGATTGCTTTGCTACAAAACACCTTACACTGAGCAGCTTAAAAAAAAAAAAAAACACAACCATTTTATTTGCTCACAATCCTTTTTAAAAAAATATATTTTATTGATTTTTTTACAGAGAAAAAGGGAGAGGGACAGAGAGTTAGAAACATGGATCAGCTGCCTCCTGCACACCTCCTACTGGGGATGTGCCCACAACCAAGGTACATGTCCTTGACCAGAATCGAACCTGGGACCCTTCAGTCCGCAGGCCGACACTCTATCCACTGAGCCAAACCGGTTTTGGCTGCTCATGATTCTTGTGAGCCATTTGGATTGGACTCAGCTGGACAGGGCCCCGGCTCCATGAAAGCCCAGAGGTTTGCTTTCTCCTCTGGACAGGAGGCCATCGTGGCCACAGCACGCACACCCTGTGCCACCCTTGTGCACAGAGCCTCTGACGCCAATCCAGTTTCCCAGCCAAAGCTTGATCATTTTCATGTAAAACTCAGAAGGCAGCCGGGGTCCTCCTTCCCCGCTTTGAGGGACACACAGGATCGTCAGGCAATGGCTTCAGTGTCCACGCCGCAGAGCTGCCCAGCTTTAAAGCCTCCCTGTGCTTCATTCTCCGGAGGAGGGGACAGAGAGGCGTGGCCAAGGTGGCACAGTGTTCTGGTGACCAAGAACTTCTGGCCATGCTCCACACACCGTCCCGGAGAGAAGGGGTCCAGGTCCCCTCCCGGGGCACGGCACCAGGAATGCCTGCGGGCAGGGGGATGGGCAGCCAGGGCATCCTTTGGGAAGAAGTGAGTCGGGGCAGGGAGGAGAGAGGAGGAGAGACCACTCTGAGCTCCAGCGGGGAGCATAAAGTGGGGGTCAAGCGGAGAGGCAGGTGAAGGCAGCAGGGAGAGGTGGGGGCCTGAGGGGTCTGGGAGAGGCTTCAGAAAGGGGCTCGGGTCCTGGCTTTGAGGGTGGAAAAAAGGAGCACTTTTCTGACTGGTCACATCTGAGTCTGTTAATTCTAGGGGACCCCTGTCCTCTCCCCAGCCTCCGGGAAGCTGGCAGCCAGCACCCATCAGGAGCCAGAGCCACCAGCCTCTGCAGCCCTGATGAAGCAGAGACACCTCTTGGTGTAGAGCAGTGGTTCTCAACCTTCCTAATGCCGCCACCCTTTTCATACTGTCCCTCATGTGGTGGTGACTCCCACCCATAAAATTATTTTCGTTACTATTTCATAACTGTAATTTTGCTATTGTTATGAACTGTAATGTAAATATCTGTGTTTTCTGATGGTCTTAGGCGACCCCTGTCAAAGGGTCATTCAACCCCCAAATGGGTCGCGACCCACAGGTTGAGAACCACTGGTGCGGAGGGTGCATCACTGGACCAGCAGTCAGGAGGCTGGGGCTCCATCAAGTCAAAGTTTTCTTAAATATATTTTTATTGGTTTTAGAGAAGAAGAGAGAGGGAGAGAAAGAGAGATAGGAACATCAGTGATGAGAGAGAAATATTGATTGGCTGTCCCTTCATGCCCCACACTGGGGATCCAGCCCACCACCCAGGCATGTGTCCTGATCCAGAATGGAACTGTGACCTCCTGGTTCACAGGCCCACGGCTCAACCACTGAGCCACGCCGGCTGGCTTTACTAAGCACCTACTATGTGCCAGGCACTGCCCTCAACAGGCAAAGTGTCTGCCTCAGGGAGTCTCTGTTCTAAGGGGGGAGATGGCTATTGAACAAGGGAACAATCACATGCTGAGATCACTTCAGATAATGGACAAACACCGTGAAGTCAACAGGCAGAGCCATGGGACAAAGGATGCCTGGATGGGCCAAGGTCAGTTTGAGGTGTGGGTGGGGGTAGCGGGCCTCTCTGAAGAGGTGACACTGAGCTGAGATCTGTGGGTGAGAAGAGGCAGCCGGACAAAAATCGGAAGGGAGTGCCGTTCCCTATGCAGGTCCAAAGGCCCTGAGACACAAATGAGATGGAAGGGTTTGTCGAATCTGACTGGGGAGGGGGCGGAGGCAGAGTCTAAAAAGAGGCCCCTTCCCTCTGCCATTCCTTCCTTCTCTGCGGGATCTGATTACATCTCATTTCCTGGTTTCACCCCTAACATTTGGGCACCTGTGAGCTGAACTAAACCTTTCTTGGCCCTATTTTTATTTTAACAGCTTTGCACCTCCCGCCCCTCCCTGCCGATAATCCTAGCTAATCCTAACCTGAGAGTATTTTTTCCCCATTGCTTTTTAGAGTGGAAGGGAAGGAGGGGGGGGGGGAGGAGAAAGAGAAAAACATCGATATGAGACACCTCGACTTATTGCCTCCCCCATGTGCCCCAAGTGAACACCTGCACCCAGGTACGTTCCCTTGACTGGGAATCGAACCTGCAACCCTTCGGGGCGTGGGCAGATGCTCTAACACTGAACAACACCAGCCAGGGCTATTTTAAAGGCTTTTGTCTAGAAGAGGACAGCGGTCTGGGAGTTAGAATGTCTGGGAGTCAGAAAGACCTAAATTATGGCCCAGGAGCAGTGGTTCTCAACCTTCCTAATGCCAGGACCCTTTAATACAGCTCCTCATGTTGTGGTGACCCCCAACCATAAAATTATTTTCTTTGCTACTTCCTAACAGTAATTTTGCTACTGTTGGGAATCGTAATGTAAATATCTGTGTTTTCTGATGGTCTTAGGCGACCCCTATGGTGGGGTCGATGAATCCCCAAAGGGGTTGCGACCCTTGCATACAGTTCCTCATGTGGTGGTGACCCCCAAACATGAAACTTTGCTACTGCTATGCACCGTGATGTAAATATCTGCATTTTCCGATGGTCTTAGGCGAACCCTGTGAAAGGGTGGTTTGACCCCCAAAGGGGTCTCGAACCACAGGTTGAGAACCGCTGCCCCAGAGTTGTCAGTAGCAAGCTGTGTGACCTTGGACAGATCCCCTTTCTTCTCTGTGAACCAGGGGTTGGGCCACAAATTCTAAGGGCCTCTCCAGCTCAGACTTGCCAGCACCAGGAGCTCCCTGCAAACTCTTCCCGATCCTATAGATTTCCAGCCCACACGTGGCTATGCGCAGCTTGCCTCTGCTCTTTCTCTCAGGCAGCGCGGTCTGGAGATCTGCATACAGCAGATAAAAACACAAGGCGACCCAGCATGCATTAGCGGGCACGGTCAAATCCCCCGCGCAGCCATTAAAGGAGAACGAGTTCCATTTCCATCCGCAGAGCTGGGGGGAGGCTCGTGAGGTGAGTGAGAACAAAGCCAGTGGCAGAAGGTGTCTGAGAAGGACTCGCTTTCTGCCAAACCCAAAGGCAAACCCTCTGTATGTGTGTATGTGGCTGGTTTATGTCCAGATAAGGAGGTGGGAGGGAGAGAGTAATCCCCAGTCTGACCTTCCTCACCCAGGACTGTGAGCTGAGGTTCTGGAGGCCGGGAGAACAGAGCTTTTACTAGCTTTTCTTATTTATCTGCTGTTACTAGCTTTTCTTATTTATCCGCTGTTTCGCAGAGTGCAGATGTATTGCTTTGATCATCTGGGAAGAAGAATGTAATACATCTTTAAGGAGTCAAACCACCAGGGGGTCCATCCTCGCTGACATCTCCTGTCACGCAGAGCGGGCCCTGCTCTGTGGGCAATGCTCAACCCCATGGTACGCCAGCCCCATGGGTGGGTGCATCCCTTAAGGACCAGAGGTCCAGGGTCCCCCTCCACCTCCCCCAGGCCTGCGTGTCGTGGACTTTGGCAGAGGAGTTGATGTGAAACAAACCCCGAGTCTTCTGCCCGTAGGGGACTGTGTGAGCGAGTGTCCACTGTGATCTTACTGGACTGACCCTGTCCGCCGTTTCAGAGGCTGCCAGTGATCCCCTCTGAGGCACTGCAGCTCCAGGCTTATGACGTCACAAGGTAATTCCCACACAGGAAGCAGGTGCCGCAGGCAGCTCTTCCCCGTCCTGCGTTAAAGCTGCAGAGGCCGCTGCTGCAAGAGTCTCCCGGGGCCTCCCTGGTATGTCTCCCACTGCAGGCATGGATGCGCCTCTCCGCCCTCAGGTCCGCCCTGGGCCTGGGGCAGGGGTGTGGGGGGTGGGGGGGAAGAGGGGGCTTATTGTTTGAGCTGCACAAGCTGTTTCCTGGTCCTGGCATCCTCCCCTCCAGGAAATCCCCGCAGCTGTCTGTTTCAACCCC
>PVJN01042562.1:0-18193 GCA_004026805.1 Lasiurus borealis | reverse complement strand
CTGTGAAGCTCTTTATCTGCCCTTCAATTCTGAATGATAGCTTTGCTGGATAGAGTATTCTTGGTTGTAGGTTCTTGCTATTCATCACGTTGAATATTTCTTGTCACTCCCATCTGGCCTGCATCGTTTCTGTTGAGAAATCAGCTGACAGTCGTATGAGTGCTCCCTTGTAGCTAATGAACTGTTTTTCTCTTGCTGCTCTTTGTCTTTTGCTCTTGGTATTTTAATTATAATGTGTCTTGGTGTAGTTCTCTTTGAATTCCTTTTATATGGGGTTCTGTGTGCTTCCTGGACTTGTAAGTCTTTCTCTTTTAACAGATGTGGGAAGTTTTCAGTCATTATTTCTTTAAATAGGTTTTCAGTATCTTGCTCTCTCTCTTCCTCTGGCACCCCCACAATTCTGATGTTGGTACGCTTGAAGCTGTCCCAGAGGCTCCTTACATTATCTTCATATTTTTGGATTCTTTTCTGTTCTTGCTTTTCCAGTTGAGTGTTTTCTGATTCTTTATATTTCAAATTTTTTTACTTTATTCTTGTCTTCCTCTAGTCTGCTGTTAGGTCTCTGTATAATATTTTTTATTTCAGTCAGTGTATGTTTAATTTCTAGTTCGTCCTTTTTCATCTCCTCTTGGGTCTTGCTAAATTTATCCATCTTTTCTAGTATATTCTTGAAAAACATTACAAGTGTGTTTTTGAACTCTATATCCAGTCGTTTGTTTTCCTCCATTTCTTTTGTTTGTGATACCTTCCCTTGTCTTGGCATTTTCACTATTCCAGGAGAATTTCTGTGTTGGATTCAGCCTTATGATACCAGACTTGCAAAACTGCAAAAGCCTCTCTGTTGAGCTTGGGATGGGTGGAGTCTCAGGGCTTAAGGGACCACCTTGACTTCCAGTTGGCCCCACCCTCCAAGGCCCCTGAGTCTCACGTGACTGGGTAATTGCTGGAGTGGTCCCTGTGCGCACACGTGCTCTCTCGCAGTGCCTCTAGACTGCTGTCCCTCCAGCTCCCTTGCTCTCTGGGACCACACGAGTCTGGGTCCCCAGAGTTTCGCCTGAAACTGAGGTTTAGTGGAGTTAGAAGTGGCACAGTTGGGAGGGTCTCTCTCCCGCCCACTCGTGAAAGCCAGTGGCACAATCAACAGTCGGTCCTCTGTGCGCAGTGCCATGCGTGTCACCAGACTTCTGATCTTTTGCAACTCCCCTAAATTTCTGTGCACTTCTCCCTTTTCAGAGTCCAAACTCCCCCCCCGTATGAGTTTAGGCTGGATCTGGGGTTTAGTGTCATAGGATCAGGAGTTCAATACCGTTGAATGTCTCCGTTTCCCACCTGCTAGAGAAAGCCAGCCAGGTTCTCTGGCACCTGCTCTCTCCATGTGCCTGTCTCCATACCTCAGCTTTTTGCAGCTCCTCTGGGTCCCCGTGAGCCCCTCTCTTTCCTTCTAGTTGTAGAATTTTCACCCAGCCAGCTTTCCTGTGGTTCTGGATGATGTCTATTCTGTCTTTTAGTTGTAGTTTTGAAATTGTTGTGCGAGGCAGCAGTGTAGGTGTTTACCTATGCCGCCGTCTTGGATTCTCCCCTAATCTGCACTCTTTTCTAAGGCACACCATCATGTCATGCCAGTGAGCTGTGGGTTCACCTGTTGGTTGGCCTGCTGCCTTCATGTTTTGCGGCCAGCATATGGTCTGTGGTGAGAAAACCTTCCGTTATTTGCACAGCTGTTGAGAAACATTAAGCTAAAACATTACATGCATAGTTATGTTCAATTATATAAAATCAATCTATTTTTCCTAATGCTTATTCTCTAGGGTTTATGCATCCCTCATCACAGGAAGTTTAGTACAGAGTATCAGGTGGTACAACACAATGTATGTCAGCTAATAAATTTAAATGTCATGGCATGCTAAATTTTTTAGCATATGTAATCTATATATTTTAGTCAAAAGCCTCAAATCACTTTTTTAAAAGAAATTTTGGACAGTAGGTGTTTTTTTTTTTAAATATATTTTTATTGATTTCAGAGAGGAAGGAAGAGGGAGGGAGAGATAGAAACATCCATGATGAGAGAGAATCATGGATTGGCTGCCTCCTGCAAGTCCCCACTGGGGATCAACTTTATAGCCCAGGGATGTGCCCTTGACCAGAATCGAACCTGAGACCTCTCAGTTCACAGGCCGATGCTCTATGCACTGAGCCAAACCAGCTAGGGTTCAAATAACTTTTGAAGTAGAGGAACATAATTAGCATAATACATCAGAAAATCAAAATTACTTGAAATAGCCACTATAGCCAAATAACCAATTTCAGCTTCACTGACCTCCCTCCACCATAGTCTTCTTTGGCATGATGATGGCACATTGGGCTGAAGAGCAAGTGGCATTGGCCGCATCTCCTCCTTTGTGCTTCAGCCTGTCCCTCTGCCTGAAGGACCCCACTCATCAGAAACTCCTCTGTGAGTCTGTCTGTCCTTTCTCTGCCACTGTGTTTCCAGGTCCCCCTTATTGCCATGACAGTAGCCCTGCAGCCCTGGCCCAGCAGCCCTGCTGTATCATGCTGATCCAGAAAACCTTAGAGATGCCTCAATAGTATTGCAAGGCTAACCTGCACCCTGCCCATTTGGGAATGTTCTTCCCATTCTCTTGGCTCAGACTTTGCTGAGGGATGTAAGTGTGTTTGTGGTTGACATTCCAACTATGGGACAGGTATAGATGGCCCCTCTGTCACCAAGAACCCTGAGCGCCTTTCACCAGTCCTTTCCTCTCACCTCCTTCCAGAATTGAAGGGAGCATTTCTCACTTCTAGGCTGCCTTTCTGGGAATGTGGTGTCCTTTTAAGGCTCTCTGTTTGAAATTGTCTGGGTAAGGGGACTCATATTTCATTTCTTTGAGATTAAGGGTTCACTTTTTACATGGATATTAAACTTCCATAAGAGCATCATGCTTTTGGAATCATCCTGCTTCCTGAAGCCTTCAGACTTGACAAATCCCTATCCATTTCTGATTTCATGGGCTGCGGGTTTCCCAAGATCCTGTTGCCTTTGAAGTGCGCCAGAGGGTCCAGAGATGCTCAGGCCCAACCATGATCACTATAACACACCTGCACCCTCACAGTGTGGGCGGGCAGCTTGCCTTGGAAGTCTCTCCCTCTTCTCTTTCCATCGCTAAGGTCCTCCTCCAAGGAACTTCACTGTGGGAGCCCCGTATATGAGGAAGTGTACCTGCCACTTGTCCTTTACTTATCTGCTCTGGTTTATGGATCATAAAGTTCCATGCAGAGGCAGGAAAATGGGATGATTAGGAGCTCAGACCTTGAGCCATGTTGGTTTTGTACCTTGGTCAAATTTTCCTCCCTCCGAGCCTCAGTTCCTTCCTTTGTTAAATGAGGATAATAAGTTTTACCTAAGAGAAATATTGTGGAAATTAAGTAGGATACGTATGACAAAGGGATAAACATAAAATAAATAGCAGACTGTGCGGACACAGAGTAAATGCAAAATCATGGTAGTCATGCCTAGGTGGCATAGGGTTCAGTGGTCGAGGTTCCACTATGAACCTGGAAGTCACGGTTTGATTCCCCATCAGGGCACGTGCCCAGGTTGCGAGCTCGCTCCCCAGTGTGGGCTGTGCAAGAGGTAGCCAATCAGTGATTCTCTCTCATCATCAATTCTCTATCATCATTGATGTTTCTTTCTTGTCCTCCCTCTCCTTTCCTCTCTGAAATCAATAAAAAATGTATTTAAAAAACAATAGTGGCCACTAGTACAATGGAGTGAAGTAATTGGAAGAGTTTGTTTATTCACTAATCAATATATGAAGCTAATGGTAATAGCTAATACTTATTGAGCTCCTACTCATGTGACATGTACATTCTTCTGTGGCATCTGTGTCCCAGGATGTCCATAGTTGTCACAAGTTGACTTGCACATGAATCTAACTGTGTAGGGTGGGAAGGAGCACCAATCCCACACTCTGCACTTATTCCTGAGTGATTTTTAATAACTCACTTATCCTCTTGTGTTTTGGTTTCCTTATTTGCTGCTAATTAAAACAACACCTCCCTTCAATGAAATGCTGCTTTGTTTTTCCCCATTTCTTTCTTCTTTACTTTGTTATTTCCTTTTCTCTACCAAACTGACTTCCAAATTTTGGAAATTTCTATAATAGTGCTGCAAGTTTCTAGACTTTAAGTGGAAATTCCAATTCTACTTTAAGTAGATTTTCCAGTTAAAAGGATCAATGTTTGTAACAGCCAGGGGACTGTACCTTGCACTCAGAGATGGCAGAGAGCTGACCTTGGCCTCGTGTTCCTCTCCATCAAGTGGGATGTTATGGTAGAACTAGAGGCCCAGTGCATGAAATTCGAGTGTAAGGTCCCTAGGCCTAGCCTACAATCAGAGATATCTTCCCTGGCTGTCAGCAGCTGGCCCCACCCACTACCACTATCAGGTGATCAGAGCCTGCCAGCTGGGGGGAGGAACCAAAAGGTAGGCTGTTCCCACCTGCTCACTGCCCCCCACCTCCCCCCTGCAGATTGCACTCTGTGTGTGGGGCCACTGGTGGAGCGGGGTCTTAGCCTGCGACTGCCTGCATCCCTCGCCACTCACCCCTGGGTCCCCATTTGCCATTGGGCAATTGGAACCTACGGGCTGGGGAAAAGGACCGAGAGGTGGTCAGTGCACCTCATAATGACTGGTTGAGAGGTTGTTCTGGTCATTCTGCCATTATGGTCGCTGGGCTTTTATTATATAGGATATTTATGGAGAACCTCTCTTCAAGTGATCTTGATGTTTTTGGCCAGTTTTCCAGGCTGTCCAGTTCAGGAACACCAGGCATCTGACATGCATCACTAGCCTCAGCTGTGTGTGAACTTTTGTGTAATCTTCACACTTACCAATTTTGCTAAAGGAAGGCAGCTCACTTTTTTTCTTGGCCAGGGGCTTGAGAAGATATCACTCTTGTTATTATTTCTCTCAGACCTTTCTTGCTTTATGCTTTTAGCAAGAGTTTGAATAATATTTTCAATCTCCTCCATTTCCTTTGTAAAAAGTTCATTTTTATTTTTTACCTACATGTTAACACTGTGAAACATGATGATGGGAGAGGCATTTGGACTTGAAGGAGCTAGAGAAGCTAAAAAGAGAGAGGTTCCATTTTAGGATGTCAAGGGCCTGAGGAGAGAAGAGTTGACAAGGCAATTGGAAAGAGAAGGTGAGTCTGGACCAAGGAGGATCTGCTAATACTTGTGGGAGGTGAGCACTGGCCGATGGCGAGTTAGGACCAAATGGTCCAGACCCAGGAAGTCTACCCTCAGTGCCAGCCAATCTACTTCCCTGTGGCAGGAGCACCTTTCCTGATGTTGGGTTGTGGAGGGGAAGCTGGCCTCTCTGTTGTCTTTTTGGTTGAAACCTTGGCTTAGGGAGAGACTAGCAAAGGTCTGATGCACTGGGATATGATGTGGCCAGGGTTTTGGACAGAAGGGGATTGTGGAGATCTGGGTTCTTTCAGGGGGAAGCACAATAGCCATGACCTCCAGTGTAGAGTTAGAAGAGCCTGGTCTGGAATCCGTAAGGGTGGTGGGAGTTGAGGGAAATTGGTGAAACTGCCTTGTTTTAGAGTTTGAGTTTGGATCTTGGGTTACTGCTTTGGAGAAAGAATTTTGTAAGTCAGTTTCAAGAGTCCACACACAGACATCCCCCTAGCTCTGTGCTTAAAATTGCAGTGATAGAGGATAAGTGTATTGCCTGATTGGGAAGGGATAGGACAACATATTTTAAAAGCCACAAAAAATTTATGCTTCAATGCAGGGACTTCCATACTTGGAATTGCTCTTAAAGAAATAATCTAACAAAGGGACAGAGCTTTATGCACCATGATATTTATGGCAGCATTGTCTGTTTTGGAGAAAATTTGAAAATTGCCACGTCCAATATTAGAAAAGTGTGAAATAAGTTAAGCTCATCAAATCAATGTACTGTTCTTTAACCATTAGGAGTTACAATTGAAGACTTTGTGGCCATAGTGGAAAACTATTTGTAGCATAAAATGAAAGAAAACTTACAAATATTGCATCAAAGTTACATCCAACTGTGTGCCATTTATTTTCATGTATATTTAAGGATTAGAAAAGTGAAAACAAGCTTTGTGAGAGTGATGGGAATTCAGGTAATGGCTGTGCAATTAGAGTAGGTTTTGCTGACAATGTCTAGGAGGAAGTGAGGACTGGATATGTGAATAAAGGCTTTGGTGGTTTTTATTTTCTGATCAGAGCAACCTCAATCTCTTCAGTAACTCTTTGCTCTGTTCTTTTGCAGGAGGTTGGAGTCAATTACTGGCAGAATTCCAGAGAGTTAAAAACAAAATCTCTCGGAAAGCCAATGTGATATTTGTGTTTAAATGTAGTTGGAACAGAAAGATACTGAATATGGCTCAAGGAGCAGTTTTTGTTTTCCTTGTGATTAAGCTCCTATCCCAGTGGTCAGCAAACTCATTAGTTTGGTTAAATGGTTAAAGAACATTAGTCAAAAGAATGGCAAACCACATGTTGCTCACAAACCACAGTTGGCCGACCACTGACTAGTGTAACATCTTCACTTTGGAAAAGAAATGAAGTTTAGTAAGAAAGAAAAATAAATATAAATAAATAGCCCTTTCTCATGCCACCTGGGCCAGCCCATGGTGCCACTGACAGCCACTAGGAGGGGCTGGCCTCTCTTTTGTCTTTTTGGTTGAAACCTTGGCTTAGGGAGAGACTGGCAAAGGTCTGATGCAATGGGATATGATGTGGCCAGGGTTTTGGACAGAACGGGATTGTGGAGATCTGGGTTCTTTCAGGGGGAAGCACAATAGAGGCCTAAGAGGTAGCGAGTGACCTGGGAGAAAGGGAGAGAGGAAAGTGTGCTGACTACGGGGGGGAACATACAACACTAATCTCAGGCTCAGGGAAATAGAATTAGAAATGACAAGAGAGCATCCCCAGCCGCAGGGCACAGGACCGTGGTCTGAAGGTCTGACTCATAATTCTGAAGACTCTCTCCGCTCATCAGAGTTCCTAACGCCTAAAGTTCCTTTGGGACCCTGGGAGACAGGGACTGGTCTTCAAAGTAGGAAACGTTTCAGAAATAGAACCTGGTTTCCTTTAAGGAAAACTTCATTTTCTTTCTTCTTCTTCCTGTTTTATTTTTATCCTTGCCCCCATTTGTTCCTCTGAGACAATCACAGATGGGACCATTCTGAAGTGTAAGGAGGAAGCCAAAGCTAATGCAGTGAGAGGAGTGGACCTTCTGTGGGAAGTGTGGGGCCAGGCCACCTGGGCCATGTGTGGCTGAGCTGTAGCCATTGACTCACCCTGTGGAAAGGTGAGTGTGGACTTGGGGAGAGCCCCAAGAAGCCTACAGGGTGAGGGCAGCCAGAGCGCGGTATGTCAAGGGTAGGGCTGGGATGACTGCTGGTGCAGTAGAGCGGCAGGCTCCGGGAAGCCAGTTTTGACAGCAGGAAGGAGCAAGCGGCACACACTCAGGAAGTAGATCAGCTCCTGTTGCTCTGCACAGAGGGCCTTGCCGGCCTGAGGAAGCCCAGGCTTTGTTTGGGAGTAGAAATGGATCGCTCTGATGTCAGCTCGCCATGGATCAGTGCCTGGGACAGAAGCATAGGAAAACAGAGGCAGAGAATGCTATTAGGAGCCTTAGCAGAGAACCAGGTGGGAAGGACAAAGGCCTGACTTGGGGCAGAGAGAGGATGGAGTGGTAGGCGGTGAAGGGGAAGGGAGGCTCAGGGTTTGTTCCAGAATGAAGGGAGGGAAACTTGGGGATCACGGTCCCTCAAGGATGCATATTTCCTCTAAAATCATTCACTCATAAGAAACCAAAAAGTGTGGAATAAATAAATTTTAGCCTTATCTCTCAAAGTAAGGTTTTAAATAAGTTGGAGAACAGGGGAGGAAAGCAGAAGCAAGTAGGAGGAAGGACTGCCCTTCTAAAGAAACCCTGTGTCTTTGGTGACAAAACCCTCTGGGGTCAGAACCTCCTCTGTCCAGCAAGGTCTCAGGCTAGTGATGTGCGTGATGCCCCTTTCCTTGATAAAGTAGGCAAGATCTAAACATATGGTAACATGTAATCAGAGAGTCCAGTTTGCAAGATGTTACTCCTGCCAGGGGAGTAGAATTAATCACCTGAACTTTATACTATCCAGACATGAGAGAAAGAGACCAGAGGGCAAGTGCTGAGTCCTTCTGAAGACACAGTCAACACCTTTTCCGGTTCCAACCTCTTCTTCCCTAGGGACTGCCATGCAGAACAGCAGTCTTCTCCTAGGGTAATTAGATAGACATCTAGACAGACAGACAGACAGCTAGCTAGCTAGATAGATACAAGAAACTTGCAGGGGTACTTTATGTGTCCAGACCCTTTTGCATCTTTCCCTAAATTCAGGAGAGCTTGAAGTCTCAGGGAATGGGTCACCTCAGGACAGGGCAGATATCTGCCTGGGATGTGTCCTGGTGTCTCAGTGATACCAACACTCTTAGGAACCAATTTCTAGCCTCAGTTCAGATACTTGAATGTGCAGCAGAGGCTGTGGTCGAGGGATATGGGGCCAAAGGTGAGGAATGGGAATTCCATTGGTACCAATGGGGTGTCTGTGATGTGACTTCTTATGAATGGGACATGTGGGGACCATGGGATGTAGATGTGGAGCAGCAGGAGGCACCTCATGGAGGCTGGTCCATTCACTGTCTTCATGTCTGACCAAGGCCTGCATGTGAGCCAGCTGGGCTCCTGCACAGACAGAGGAAGTCCTGACTATGAGAAGCAAACTCATTCCTGCAGGGACTGAGCTCTCCCAGGATATACACAAAGGGAATTACATCTATTTTCTCTCCCCAGCAGCAGAGGAACAGAGAGGACAGCTCTAAACCAAATGGCTAGGACTCTGCTGGAAACAAGGACCCACAGCAAACCATGGAAAGCAATAGATCTTTTCTTCCAGGCCAAGCTGGCCTATGGACACTTGTGCTTGTAAAGATAATAACTCCCGATAATTGTTCTCTTCATTTGTGCAATGCTTTTTTCCATGCAGCTTCCCAATCATTTTCCCAATAGCCGGATGAGGAAAGCACTGTATTCTCAATTTTACACGATGGATTGGTTCTGTAGCTTGTTCATGGTCATGCAGCTTGTCACTGACAGCTGTTGGAACTGGAGTCCAGGATGCAGCCCGCCTTTCTCAGCCATCGGAATCTCTGGAGGACAGGAAGCCACTAGAGAAACACAGTAGCTTCCCAGGGGAGCAGGAGCCCCTGTGCACTGGGGTGATTGAGCACCACACTTTCAGAACATCATCTGTCCCTGTCATCGTGTTCCTCAGGGGACTACGACATCAGAGCATGTCCCCAGCATTGCAACAGGTTAGGAAGGAGCCCAGAAATAGTTCTTAGTGAGGAATGAGAAAATCCACTGGCAGGTGTTGATGTGGCCTCTGGGGACAGTCAGGAAGGAAACAGAAACTTTCAAAGGACTTTCTGTGGAAAACAGGCAGCTGTCTCCAGGCATTAGCAATAGATGGAGGCAGGCTTGCGCTTACCGTGGGAAAATAACCTCTCAGAACTGGAGTTGTCCCTGGAGGAAATGGGCTGCCTCCATCCCAACACCTGGCCAGGCATATGGGAACCAAGGCTTCTGTTACAGATAAGAATTTAGGCAGATGGCCTCCAAGTTCCCTCCTGATACAAAAATTTTAGCATCAAAACGTCTGAGCATAGATATCATATTTACACATCACCTAGCTAAGGGCTTTGCCAGAATTGTTGAATAATTGAGTAGCTGGACCCTGGGGCTTCCAGTAACCAGGAGCTTACTCCGTTTCTCCTCCTCCTCCTCCTCCTCCTCTTCCTCCTCCTCCTCCTCCTCTTCCTCCTCCTCCTCCTCTTCCTCCTCCTCCTCCTCCTCCTCCTCCTCTTCTTCTTCTTCTTCTTCTTCTTCTTCTTCTTCTTCTTCTTCTTCTTCATTTTTTAATGTTTTTTATTAACTTTTAGAGAGAGGAGAAGGGAGAGGGATAGAGAGAGATAAGGAGGCAGGAGCAGAGAGAAGAACATCATTGATTGGCTGACTCCTGAACACCCAATATTAGGGATTGAGCTGCAACCTGGGCATGTGCTCTGACCAAGAGTTGAAAGAGTGACCTCTTGGTTCATAGGTCCATGCTCAACCACTGAGCCACACCTGCTGGGCAGGAGCTCTCACTTCTAACAGATAAGACTGAGATCCTGGCTCAGTCCAGCCACTTGGGCTTGCAGGGCAGAGGTCTCCTTGGGCCAAACATTCACATAGATGGTGAGGAGATCAGAGCTGAAGGGCCAGGACCACTCTGCAGCCCTGGTGGATGCAGAGTGTGTGGAGGTAGGCGTTCCTGCCCTGGGACAGAGCAGAGAAGCCCAGTCTCTGAGTGACACAGCTGCTAGCCCACTGGCCTGGAAGGGGCAGGTGCCTGCCTGGAAGGGATGGAGGCTGGACTGGGTGGTGGGGGTGTCTGGAACTGCTTGTCTTGGGGTGAGGTCTGAGATTCTGGAAAGCTCTTTATAGAAACTTTCCTCTACCTGCATCTCAGGGGCTCAGGTTCTTTCATGGGGAAAAGCCTTTGTCATACATGGAGAGCTCTAAGCATCAAATGCAAATAGACCTTGATCATCATGTGGCTTGAGTGAGCTGAAACCCCTGATGTAGCTTGTGAAGGGAGACATGGGGAAAAGGTGGGGACTTCTGCACCCCTGAGGGGAGGGGACTGGAGGCAGGGATAGGCTGCAGGGGTTCAGTGGAGACTTTGAGGACCACTTTCACTTTACAGCATTGCCTCAGCCAGAGGGAAAGGGTGGGAACTGCAGTTTGAAAGAGGCCCCATAGGACTGGCTAAAGAAGGTAGCCTTTCTGAATGCTGTATGCCTCAGGACTTGCTCTGGAATTTTGGCCCAGAAAGCTCTGCCTGGGAGACTTAGCCAACCTTCCAGGATCTCCTGAGGGATTCGAAAGCCCTGTATATAGGGGGTGTCTTTGATTGTCTGGGTGGACAGCTCTCTCTGCTCCTGCCTCCTTATTGCACCCACTTTGAACACCTTCCAGAGGGACCTTCTCCAAGCAGCACATGCCAGGCGCCAACAGTGGCTTTGTATTTACTGCAGCCCCGAAGTTTATGGGGTTGGCCCTGTCAGCAATTTTAATTTCCTTGGAAAATAGAAATGGAACAGATCCTTTCCCTAACAATTTATTTTGCTCCTTAGGGATAGCAGGGTCACAGTTTTCATTTGCATAGCTATGAAAACTCCCCCTATAATAAAAGGTATGTTTACGCATTTAAACAAATGTTTTCCATGGTGGTTGGGATTTGGGGTTCCAAATCCATCCTCACAGGGGAAGCCTGTGACTTCCAGCTAAGGAAGCCCTAAGGCTCCCTTTGCTTGCAGAGCTAAGCCTCAACTGCAGGGGTGATCACAGCTCACTCATCCTTCTAATGCTCACCTCTCTGAGTTGGGCTCTCCTTCACAGGACACTGTTCCATTCTGGTTGGCTTTTTTCAAAAGTCGGGAATATTTCTTCCTCCTCCTCCTCCTCCTCCTCCTCTTCCTCCTCCTCCTCCTCTTCTTCCCATTTGCCCCCTTTCCATCTTAGAGCACTTGTGGTTTTTAGCACCCATATTAGCTTGGGGGACCCTGCTCCCTTTTCTGATACACTTTAAAAATTGGAGCAGTGTTCTTCCTACCTGGGGCTGTACTTAGTAACCAGGCCTGGCATTTTCCTCCAGTGGCAGAAAATCCAATTAGCCTAACTCCTCCCCACCCTGAAGCTCATGTCCATAAAGATGTAGAAGAGGACTGATTTCTGTGGTCAGTAAATTCAGGAAGAACAAACAGGGTACAGGCATCCCAGTTCTCCCCACTCAAGTCCTGGCTGCCAAGAATATTCTCTATTGTTCCTCCAGGGAAAAGTCTTCAATGCTTATGGGAGGAGTGTGCAAAGCTTCCTGATTCTGTGTCTCACTGTCTGCCATATGTGCTCTCTCATGAAGTTACAGTCTCCAATTTAACTTTTATTGATAATAAAGGTATTATTGTGAGCCTCAATCTGCCATTCCTTTGTTTTATTTTTTTCATTTGGTCCATGCTTGCATGACAAAAGGGTGTTATTTCTTAGAGGCCCTAAAACCAGGAAGCAATGGCCTTGGCATAGGTGAGTTGAGGCAGGTGGCATGGGCCACCCCAAGTGCATGCATCCAAAGTGCATGCTGCTGTTCCTTGCACTGCTGTATCTCATTCATCCTGAACAGGCTGAACCTTAGGGCAAGACCACTTCAAATGGACCCTCAGCCCTAAGGTGGGGTTGTGTGGTCAGTCAAATGCTTGCGCAGCATTCCTTTAGCTGCTCAAATGTCCAAGGCAAAGGGGCCATCTTGGTTTTGGCACTGTGAACATTTATCTCTTCCTTCTGATAAAAAATGGTCAAGAGGTTCAGCTGCTTGGGAAGGCTGCTCCCGAAACCAGAAACAGAACCAGGTCACCAGGATCCCTGCCATTTACCATGGCCAAAAGCCCCATGTCCAGCCCATCTGAGCACTGGACCTCTGTGTTCAATTCAAAGTTAGTAACAAAGAGGTCAGAATCAGATTTCACATGATTAAGAATATAAATGTAGATTAAATATTTCCTCAGTCAGTAACCTCACCTGCCTATTTTATTGTCCCCAGCATGTAGAGTTACGAAGTTCCAAGAGAATTGAGATACTGCTAATAGGTCAGTAAGAGATTGAGTGAGTTTGGAATTAAAGTCTGATAACAGAATAACAACAACTGTGTGAAAGTCTTAAGTTGTTCTCAGGGGATTTAGGTATTAGGTGGATCAAAGAGCAACCGTGGCTAAAGGGAGAATAGTTAAGTTTCAAACCTTCCATGTCTCACAGAGAATTAGACTGAATGGCTGCTGGCATGCAGAGGCCTAAGGAAACCTGGTGTCCAGGTTTTGGGAGCCTTCCCAGCAAGACAGGTAGGTCTGTAAGTTAAGGGTATCAAGCACACTTCTTTTAAGAGATTTCATGGACAGACTGTACTTAGGGATTGTGCCCAAGAAGTGAAATGACGCATTTGATTCCCAGAAAGCTTTGCATCTGGATTTCCCTGTATATATATCCATGTGGCACTTCCTCCCCTTCCCGCTCTTCCCTTGCCCAATTTGGCTTCTGGTTCTGCATCTCCTGCCCTGAGCCCAGGCGCTCGTTTTGCCTGGGACTTTTTCAGATTTAGCATGGGAGACTAGCATTCTGGGAAACTTCTCAGCTCTGGGCAAACTCAGATGCCTGGTTGCTCTATGGTGTGTCATATGAAGGAGGTTCATGAAATGTTTACTGTGTGGATGAGGGACTCTGAGCAAGTGTATGATATCAGCACAAGTATCAAGCAGAGGGAAAGCACTTTAGCCAGAGATGAATATGGGTGAGAATTCTCATTCCCACGTACTGCATGACCTTTAATAAGTTAGTCCTCCCTGACAGGTGATGCATATACAACATCTGAGATAATGCTTTAATATCAGGTGCTCAATAAATGGTGGCTATTATATGATTTGAGGCATAAAAGTGATCATTTTGAGAAAGCTGTAACCAGTTACTCCTAATTCTAAAAGAGTTAGATAGCAACCTATAGTCTATGAGACCAGAGACCCTTCTGAGCTCCTGTCTAGTGTAGTTTTATGATTGGAGTCTTTCTAGACTTTGCACATTTGAAAGTACCTCTGTATTGCTCTTAATGCCACTGGGAAGACATATCAAAGGAGGAAAAGCAGTGGGGTTTTCTCTACTCTTCCAAAAGCTCTTCCTTCAGGAGTTCCTTAGGGGTTCAGGGCGGCCAGTGGGGAGCTAGGTATGATGTGGATGGAAGGTGACTGGCCCATCCAGTGGAGGACATAGATTCATAGGCTTGAAGAATATTAAAGATTGGAAGGTTCTCGAAGTTCATTTGGTTCAGCTACTTTACTTTATGTGTGAGTAGTCTGGGTGAGGCCAAGAGATGAGTGATTGTCCCATAGCATACTTCGAGTGAGTGGGGAGCCAGGACCAGAACTGAGATCTTCTGGTAGCTAGTGATCCTATTCTCCACATCATGTACTGTTTTTTACTGCCCCATGGCCATATTTTCCTTCATCTTCATTTTTGTTCAGAGCAAAATTTTAGGTTGGAATTGTACTAGTTTTCTATTTTTGTGAAACAAGTTACCAGAAACATAGTGGCTTAAAACAACACATCTCACAGCTTTTGTGGTTCAAAAGTCTCAAAACCATTGACTTAGAGCCTCTGCTCAGGGTCTCCTAAAGCTGCAGTCAAGATGTTGGATAGACTGTGTTTCTTTCTGGAGCTTGGGGTTCGCTTTCAAATCCACATGCTTGGTGTCAGGTTAGTTTCTTGGAATTGTGGGATTGAGGTCTGCTTTCTTCCTGGTTGTCAGTTGGGAGCTGCTCTCAGCTCCCAGAGGATTCTCACAGCTCCTTGCTGTGTGGTCCTCTAGCAGGGTAGCAGCTGACTTCTTCATGCCCAGCAGAAGAATTTCTCTCTTCAGAAAGGGATCAGTCCCTCTTTAAAATGCTTTGAACCTGATTAAGTCAGGCCCACCCAGGATAACTTTTCCTTTGATCAATTCATAGTTAACTGATTTGAGACCTTAATTATATTGGCAAAACACCTTCACTGTTGTCAAATCATGTCATATAATCACAAGCGTGACATGCCATTACATTCATAGTCCATGACAGTGTCCTGACCACATTGAAGGAGAGGGAGTTATGCAAGTGTGTACACTGGGGACAGGGATCTTGGAGGCTATCGTAGAATTCTGTCACAGGGTATGGCTCAAGGAAGATTTCTCCTATGAGGGGATACCTGAGCTGAGCACTAAAGGATGGCATGAGGGTTTTAGTTTCCCCACTAACCTGTGAATAACTTGAGGATATATTATTGTGCTTCTCTTATTTAAATTTTTAATGCTTAATGCAGTGTCTGGTATATATCAATAAGTACACATTTAAAAAAAATCAGCATGAGCCACTCTTAGGGACTGGATAAAGCATTTGAGTTCTAGGAACTACCATGGGTCAGGTTCAGGAGAAAGCAGAACAAAGGTTGTACAGTCTCTATGACAGTTTGGTCCACGTGTTGGTCAGTAGGTTGAGACTCAAATATTCAGATCTGGTTTCGTCTTCCCATAGTGTCACCAAAGCATTCTACATACCAAGCTTTGGATGGATGACCCCAGCTGACCTGGCTGATTATTTGCTGTGTGTCCACAGGGTTTCCTTGGCTCTAAGAGGCCTCTGTACCTACTGATTTCTGAGACCTCATAAATTATTATCCCAGGAATCAAGTATACATTTTTTATCATTTTCTTGAAGGAGAATCAGGATTATAGTTCTTGTTCTTTAATCTTAAAATGAGCTTCAGTGAAGAGGAGGAAGGAATTTGCTTAAGTCAGACCCCATAGTTAAACGTTAAAAATGCCTAGATTCTCTGAAAGGTTTATTTAAAAGCATTTCTACTGTTCATCTCAGCTGAAGGGAAGGGCACTTTGTTACAGAACACATGACAGCTCCAGAAAATAGCAGCCTCTATGGCTTACTGACACTGGCAACACAGATGTAGGAGGGGAAGCAGTTTTGGGAAAGACTTCCTTATATGAAAAGTCTTGGTTGAAGTAAATTTTTTTGAGTGCCTTGAGCTTTGTAAGTTTGGAAATGAAAAAATAAAATTGCTATTACTCAGCAGATCTACATAGTGCATGTATGTGCAATAAGAAGGCTGCATTGTACTGTGTGTGCTTTTTTAAAATATGGAATTGAAAATCTCTAATTTTGATGGACTTATAATTTAACTATTTATCCGCCTTCCATATTTTCTGTGTCCTTTTCTCTAAATTATTATTTTCTTCCCTTTTCCAGTAACTTGTATATAAATAAAATTATAAATGTAATTTATTAAAAATAGCAATGAACGCACACTCACACCCTCACCCTTCACTAGCACCATAATTTGGGAAAGTTCACAAAGGTAATGTCTTTCTTTATTCCAAAAGCATGTATATGTATGTATACTAGTATATTTAATATATTTAGTTATTTCTAGAATTTCATTGTTAAGGTTTATCTCATAAATAGACTCAGCCCAACACACTGAGGATTACAAAATTTTTCTAGATTTAAGATTATATTCTTTCAGATTAAAAAACATAGCCTGTTGAGTTACTCTGTCCCCATAACTTTGTACAGTAATTAAACTTTATTATGCCAGTTTAATATAAAGGACTAGGGCCTGGCCAGTGTGGGGCTTAGTGTTGACCTAAGGTTATGGTTGGATTCCCAGTCAAGGCACATATCTGAGTTATGGGATTGATCCCCAGTAGGAGGCATGCAGGAGGTAGCGGATCAATGACTCTCTCATCATTGATATTTCTACCTCTCTCCCAAACCCTTTCTCTGAAATCAATAAAAATATATATTTTTAAAAAGTGGATAGGGAAAACTGGATTTCCCTTCAAATATGTCAGCCTCAGAATCTCTGAAAGGCAAGGATTTTTTAATGTAGCATTTTTGAAACTTATAAAAGGACCCAAAGAATTGCTTGTTTTAAACAGTCTGAATAGATCTTTCTGTTCTACAAGAATTAATGTTTTAAATGAGCATCCCAGAGATTCTGATTTAGGAGGTCCCTATTTGGAGCAATATCACTGGTAACATAGTTCAGGGGTTCAGGGTCATTTTTAAGGAAAAAAAAAGTTTACAAAGAATGTGTGTATATGTATATATATGCATTAGTTTCATTGTGAGAACATTTATACACATGATTGAATCAAACCCTGTTGGCCATGCTGTTGTTTTTAGGTACGTGCTGTTCCACCCCCAGCCTCACACAACTCCAAAAGCAAGCATTCTGAATTTATATTCTCAGAGGTCTTCATGACACTCCATGAGCTCTAAAGCTTCTCTTCAGTAATGTTCTTAATTTTCATCTCTACTATGCCTTTCACTTACATTGCTTATGTGTGCATATTTTTGTGTGTCAAATAGAGATAACTTTGGGACTCTAGAAAAGTCCATTTGCTTAAAGAGCAAGGCCCTTTATCTCAGCATTCTGAATTCTTTCTTTCAGTTAGGGTCAGAAGCAAGAGTATCAATTGACACTTTTAGCTTCTGCTAAATGCACTTTTTTTGGGGGGGGTGGGGGGGGGAGTAGAAGATCCAAAACATGCCAGGGTCCTAACTTTAAAGATTTCTTCCTGAGAGAATCCAAGATGGCGGCATAGATAAACGCCTACACTGCTGCCTCGCACAACAATTTCAAAACTACAACTAAAAGACAGAACAGACATCATCCAGAACCACAGGAAAGCTGTCCGAGTATAAGTTCTATCACTAGAAGGAAAGAGAGGGGCTCACAGAGACCCAGAGGAGCTGCAAAGGGTTGAGGTACAGAGACGTGCGCGCTGAGAGAGCGGGTGCCCAAGTACCTGGCTGGCTTTCTCTGGCGGGAGGGAGACGGAGACTCCCAACGGCATTGAACCCCTTATCCTGCAACACTGAATCCCGGATCCAGCCGAAGCTCATACAGGGGGAGTTTGGACTGTGAAAAGGGAGAAGTGCGCGGAAATTTAGGGGAGTCGCAAAAGATAGGAGGTCTGGTCAGGCACGCGCACGGAGCTGCGCAGAGGACAGATTGCTGATTGTGCTGCTGCTTTCGCGAGTGGGCGGGAGACAGACCCTCCCAACTGTGCCACTTCTGAGTCCACTGGGCCCCTGTTTCGGGCGAAACCTTGGAGACCTAGACTGGTGTGGTCCTGGTGCGCAGGGGAGCTGGAAAGGCAGCGGTCTAGAGGCACTACTGGCGCGTGCGCACAAGGACTGCTCCAGCGATTACCCAGTCATGTGAGACTCGGGGGCCGTGGAGGGCAGGGCCGACTGGAAGGCAAGGCAGTCCCTTAAGCCCTGAGACTCCACCCATCCCAAGCTCAACAGAGGCTTCTGCAGTTTTGCAAGTACAGAAGTTTCCCGGACATAGTGAAAATGCCAAGACAAGGGAAGGGATCACAAACAAAAGAAATGGAGGAAAAAAAACGACTGGATATAGAGTTCAAAACCACGCTTATAAGGTTTTTCAAGAATATGCTAGAAAAGATAGATA
>PVJN01042561.1:0-18203 GCA_004026805.1 Lasiurus borealis | reverse complement strand
TGTGGAGAACAGTATGGAGTTTCCTCAAAAAACTAAAAATGGATCTCCCATTTGACCCTGTAATCCCACTCTTAGGAATTTATCCTAAGAAATCACAAACACCAATCAGAAAGGATTTATGCACCCCTATGTTCATAGCAGCACAATTTACAATAGCTACAATTTGGAAACAGCCTAGGTGCCCATCAGCAGATGAGTGAATCAGAAAACTATTGTACATCTAGACAATGGAATACTATGCTGCCACTAAAAAGAAGGAATTCTTACCATTTGCTGCAACCTGGATGGAACTGGAGACCCTTATGCTTAGTGAAATAAGCCAGTCAATGAAGGAGAAGCACCACATGATCTCAGTCATTTGTGGATAATAAAGATCATTGTAAACTGAAGAACAAAAGGATAGATACAGAGGCAGTAAAGCATCAAACAGACTGTCAAATTATAGCAGGAAGATTAAGTTGAGTTGGGGTAGATAAGAGATCAATCAAAGGATTTGTATGCATGCATATAAGCATAACCAATGAACATAGACACTGGGGGGGGTTGGGGCATGCCTGGGAGGGAGGGGGGCAATGGGGAGATATGTATAAAATATTAATAAAAGAATTTAAAAAAAATAAAACTATAGCATGATCTAAGGATAGCAGTCCTGTGGTTTTGTTTTCCAGGGTTTTAGTTACCTATGGTCAATGGAGATCTGAAAATATTAAATGGAAAATTCCAGAAATAAATCATTTGTAAGTTTAAAAAAAAAAAGAAAGAAAGAAACATCAGATGAGAGAAAGATGGTGGTTCATGGGATGGAGGTGAGGAAGAGGATGTAAGAGGGTAAAAGAAGAGTGGGTGGGTGTGTGTGGTATGTGTGTGTGAGTGAGGGAGGGCAGATAAATCCGACAGTAGTAGCAGGGCCTGGCAGACCAGACTCTCTTGGATAGGGAGTTCCTACCATCACTATAGACACTCCCCCTGCTGCAGGACTCAGGCACAGAGCCCACATCATGTTGAAGGGGAGAGCAGCCTCATCTAGGAACTCATCAACACCACCACCCAGACAGCCTTTTGGACACTGCCCATGACCTGGCAGCCACTCCATCCAAAACACTGCTGCCCCACCAGCAGACCCTCAGACCCTAGGACCTCCATCTCCAAGGGTGCACCACTCCCACGGCAGTAAGTGCAACTTTCTCCCTCCCCAGTGGCAGATCTCGGGACAACACAGCTGCATGTTTCCAGAGTGCAGGCCTCTGGGGCCCACCGCCCCACAGACAGCTCTTGGGAGCCACTGTGAGCCCCTGCTGGGTGCAATATTGTGCAAACATGGGCGCACTTCCCTGTAGTAGAAATTCTGAGTTCACTCATCCTGAATAATTGCCCACAGACACTGTCGCTCAGCTATAGAGCCAGGGTCCCTCAGAGTGCATCAGAGCTCTGCGCCAAAAACACACCACAGGTACCCCTGTGAGCTACCACTGGGAGCGCATGTATCCAACTACAGGAATGACAGCAAAAACTGAGTCTTCCCACTCCACAGCTGGAGAGCTCTGGACACTACAGTTGTGCTTTTCTAGCACATGGGCCTCCTGAGCCCACAGCTACACAGGCAGCTCTTGGATGCCACTGTGAGCCCCCACTGAAGTGCTCTTATCCTAACAAGGGTGCACTGCCCTGGCAATAGAAATTCTGAATATCCTTGTCCTGGATACCTGTCCACAGACACCTTGATCACTTGGCTTCAGCCAGGGCCCTTCAGAGTGTGTCAGTGTGCCACGCTGGCAAACACACTGTGGGTGCCCCTGTGAGCCACCACTGAGTGCACGTGTATCCAACCAAGGAAGCAGCAGCAAAAACTGAGTCTTCCCACCCTTCAGCTACAAACCTCTGGACACCACAGTCAGACCTTTCCAGAGCACAGGCCATCTGAGCCCCACAATCCTGAAAGACACCTCTGTGAGCCACTGCTGGGCACACACAATTTCAACCAAGGATGCAAAACAGCAAAAATTTGGATATCCCCCTCCCTGGTTGCTGACATCTGAACACTGCAGTTTTACCTTTCTAGCTCACAGGCCTACATCAAGAAAACCCAAATAGCTCAAATAGAGAGCTATGCTAGATTACCATGCCAAGGACACCCAAGAGATCACACCAGCAGCACCACTCCAAAAGAACCTGGATAGCAAAGCAGTCATATCTAGGACACAGAAACAATTAAAATGTTACAGCAAAACATGGGGAGACAAAAAAGCAATCCCTAAAGGAAAGAAAGAGATTAATCACCAGAAAGAAAGCTAAATAAAACAGAGACAAGTAACATCTCAGAGAAAGAATTCAGAGTAATGGTTATAAGGATGTTCAAAAGGCTAGAAGACAAATACACATAACTCAATGACAAATACAACTCAGTGAGAATTATAAAGAGCTGAATGAGAATGTCACCAACATGAAAAGGAACCAAGAGGAAATGACGAATGATATAGCTGCAATAAAGAACACAAAGGAAGGCTTAACTGGTAAACTAGAAGAAGCTGTAGACTGCATCAGTGAACTTGAAGACAAGGTAGGAAAAACAGATAAACACAGCAACAACTGGAAAGAAAATTTAAAAAGCAAGAGGAGAACCTACGGGAATTTTGGGAAAACACAAAATGAAACAACATCCACAGAATAGGGTTACTATAATGAGAGGAAGAGAAGCAGGGAATATAAAACCTGTTTGAAGAAATAATAACAGAGAACTTCCCCAATATTGGCAAAAAACAAACAAACAAACAAAAAACTATGCAAATCCAAGAAGCACATAGAGTCCTAACCGAGAGGAACCTAAAAAGACTAACACCAAGACACATCATAATAAAGTTGACAAGCATCAACAACAAAGTAAGAATCTTAAAAGCTGCCAGAGAGAGACAGAAAGTTACATACAAGGGATCTCCCATTAGAATACGTATTGACTGATTTCTCAACAGAAACACTCCATGCCAGAAGGGAATGGAATGAAATATACAAAGTGATGCAAACCAATGGGCTGAATCCAAGAATACAATACCCAGCAAGGCTATCATTCAAAATTGAAGGTGGAATCAGGAACTTCAAAGACAAAAAAAGGCTAATATAGTTTATTATCACCAAGCCAGCAATTCAAGAAATGCTAAAGGGTCTGCTGTAAAAAGAAGAAACAGAAAGGCAAGGAGAAAAACAAATATCAAAAATAAATATGACCAAAAAATAAAATAAAAAATAATGAAAATGACAACACACAAATACTTATCAATAATAACATTAAACTTAAATGTCCCAATCAAAAGACATAAGGTAACTGAATGGATAAGAAAACATGACCCATATATTAGCTGTCTGCAAGAGATACACCTCAGAACAAAGGATTTACAAAGACTGATGGTGAAGGGATTAAAAGGTTTTTAGGACAAATGGTAATGAGAAAAAATATCAAGTTGCAATAATTATATCTGACAAAATAGACCTCAAAGTAAAGGCCATAACAAGAGATAAGGAAGGCCACTACATAATACTAAAGAGAGCAATTCAACAAGAAGATATAACTCTGGTAAACATATATGCACACAATACAGGAGCATGATAATACAGAAAACAACTTCTAGAAAATATCAAGGGAGAAACTGACAGCAATACAGTCATAATAGGGGACTTTAATACCCCATTGAAACCACTGGATAAATCCTCCAAACAAAAAATCAGCAAGAAAACATCACTCCTAAATGACTCGCTAGATCAGATGAACTTAATGGACATCTTCAGAATAATTTCACCTCAAAGCCACATAATATTCATTCTATTCTAGTGCACATGGGACATTTTCAAAGATAAACTACATATTAGGAAACAGGCAATGTCTTTTCAAATTCAAGAGGATATAAATCATAACAAGCATCTTCTCAGATCACAATGGCATAAAACTAGATATCAACTACAATAAAAAAATCAAACACTTGGAGACTAAATACCATGCTATTAAACAATGCTTGGGTTAACAAAGAGATGAAAGAAAAAATAAAAAGCACCCTGGAAACAAATGACAATGAAAATACAACAATCCAAAATCTATGAGACACCATGTAAGGAGACCTGAGAGGGAAGTTCATAGCTCTATAGGCCTACTTCATAAAAACAATAAAAATTATAATAAATTATCTAACTTTAAGACTTAAATAATTAGAAAGAGAGCAACAGGAAAAGCCCACAGTATCCATAAGGAAAGAGATAATAAAGATTGGAGCAGAAATAAATAACACAGAGATCAAAAATACAATACAAAAGATCAACAAAACAAGAGCTGGTTCTTTGACATGATAAACAAGATTGATGAACCTCTAGCCAGGCTCACCAAGAAACAAAGAGAGAGGATCCAAATAAACAAAATCAAAAATGAAATAGATGAAGTAACAACTGACCCCACTGAAATACAAAGGATTGTAAAAAAAAAAAAAATACTATGAACACCTCTACTCCAAAGAAATGGACAACCTTGATGAAATGGACACATTCCTAGAGAAATACAAGCTTCCAAAACTCAATCAAGAAGAATCATAAAACCTGACTAGTCCAATAACTACTGATGAAATTGAAACAGTGATCAAAATGCTCCCAGCAAACAAAAGCCCTGGTAAGGATGGCTTCACAGGGGAGTTTTATTGAACATTCAAAGAACCAAAACCAATAATTCTCAGACTATTTCAAAAAATTCAAGAGAAAGGCATACTTCCAAGCTCTTTCTATGAAGCCAGTATTACCCTAATCCCAAAACCAGTTAAAGACACCACAAAGAAAGAGAATTACAGGCCAATAGCCCTGATGAACATGGATAGTAAAATCCTCATCAAAATTCTAGCAAACCAGATCCACCATTACATTAGAAAGATCCTACACCATGACCAAGTGATATTTATTCCAAGGATGCAAGGATAGTACAATATCCACAAATCAATAAATGTGACACATCACATAAACAAACTGAGAGACAAAAATTACAGAATCATATCAATTGATGCAGAAGAGGAATTTGACAAAGTCCAAAACCCTTTTCTGATAAAAATGCTCAGCAAAGTGTAAATAGAAAGATCATACCTCAACATAATAAAAGCTTTATATGACAACCCTACAGCCAACATCATATACAACAGGCAAAACCTAAAACCATTTCCTTTAAGAACAGGAACAAGACAGGGATGCCCGCTTTTACCACTCCTGTTCAGCTTAGTACTGGAAGTGCTAGCCAATGCAATCAGACAAGAAGAAGAAATAACAGGCATCCACAATGGAGAAGAAATAAAATTGACGTTATTCACAGATGACATGATACTGTACAGAGAAAACTCTAAAGACTCTATCAAACAATTGTGAGACTTAATAAATGAATTCAGCAATGTAGCAGGATACAAAATTAATGCCAAGAAATCTATGGCATTTTTATATACCAACAGTGAACTTACAGAAAGAGAGATTTTTAAAAATGCCATTTACCATTGCACAAAAAAATTAAAATACTTAGGAATAAATTTAACTAAGGAGGTAAAAGACCTCTACTCAGAAAACTACAGAACATTGAAAAAAGAGACAGAGAAAGATATAAACAGATGGAAAAACATACTGTGTTTATGCATTGGTAGAATCAACATCATTAAAATGCCCATACTACCCAAAGAAATCTATAAATTCAATGCATTCCCCATTAAAATATCAACAGCAGACCTAAATGAACTCTCCAAAAATTCATCTGGACGAAAAAAAATATCCCAAATAGCTTCAACTAAAAAAGAAGAACGAAGTAGGAGGGATCTCAATACCAGATATCAAGCTGTATTACAAAATCACTGTTCTCAAAACTGCCTGGTACTGGCACAAAACAGACATATAGATCAATGGAATAGACTAGAGAACCGAGAAATCAACCCAAACCACTATGCTCAATTAATATTTGACAAAAGAGGCAAGAACATACAATGGAGACAAGACAGACTCTTCAATAAATGGTGCTGAGAAAATTGGACAGATACATGCAAAAAAATGAAACTAGACCATCAATTTACATCATACACAAGAATTAACTTAAAATGGGGAGAATCCAAGATGGTGGCATAGGTAAACACCTACACTGCTGCCTCACACAACAATTTCAAAGCTACAACTAAAAGACAGAACAGACATCATCCAGACCCACAGGAAAGCTGGCTGAGTGGAAATTCTACAACTAGAAAGAAAGAGAGGGGCTCACAGAGAACCAGTGGAGCTGCAAAAAGCTGAGGTATAGAGATGCGTGCATGGAGAGAGCGGGTGCCAGAGAACCTGGCTGGCTTTCTCTGGCGGGAGGGAGACTGAGACTCTCAAAGGCATTGAACCCCCTATCCTAAGACACTAAACTCCAGATCCAGCTGAAACTCATACTAGGGCAGTTTGGAATGTGAAAAGGGAGAAGTGCACGAAAATTTAGGGGAGTCGCAAAAGATCAGAAGTCTGGTGATGCAGACGGCACTGCGTGCAGAGAACCTACTGCTGATAGTGCCACTGACTTTCACGAGTGGGCGGGAGACAGACCCTCCCAACTTTGTCACTTCTGACTCCACTAAACCCCAGTTTCTGGAGAAACTCTGGAGACCCAGACTCATATGATCCCAGAGCACAGGGGAGCCGGAGGAGCAGCAGTCTAGAGGCACTGCAAGAGAGGCATGCAGGCACAAACAGGGACCGCTCTGGGGATTATCCAGTCACGTGAGACTCAGAGGCTGTGGAGAGTGGGGCGACTGGAAGGCAAGGCGTCCCTTAAGTCCTGAGACTCCACCCATCCCAAGCTCAACAGAGAGGCTTTTGCGGTTTTGCAAGTCTGGTATCATAAGGCTGAATACAACACAGAAGTTCTCCAGGCATAGTGAAAATGTCGAGACAGGGAAGGGATCACAAACAAAAGAAATAGAGGAAAACTAACAACTGGATATAGAGTTCAAAACCACGCTTATAAGGTTTTTCAAGAATATCCTAGAAAAGTTGGATAAAGTTAGCGACACCCAAGATGAAAAAGAGCCAACTAGAGATGAAAAAGATCCAACTAGAGATGGAAAAGGACCAACTAGAAATTAAACATACACTGACTGAAATAAAAAATATTATACAGAGACCTAACAGCAGACTAAAGGAAGGCAAAAATCAAGTCAAAAAATTTGAAATATAAAGAATCAGAAAACACTCAACTGGAAAAGCAAGAAGAGAAAAGAATCCAAAAATGTGAAGACAATGTAAGGAGTCTCTGGGACAGCTTCAAGCGTACCAACATGAGAATTGTGGGGGTGCCAGAGGAAGAGAGAGGGCAAGATACTGAAAACCTATTTAAAGAAACAATGACTGAAAACTTCCCACATCTGGTAAAAGAATTAGACTTACAAGACCAGGAAACACATAGAATCTCATGTAAAAGGAATCCAAAGAGGACTACACCAAGACACATCATAATTAAAATACCAAGAGCAAAAGACAAAGAGAGAATATTAAAAGCAGCAAGAAAAAAACAGTTCATTACCTACAAGGGAGCATCCATACTATTGTCAGCTGATTTCTCAACAGAAACGATGCAGGCCAGATGGGAGTGGCAAGAATTATTCAATGTGATGAATAGCAAGAACCTACAATCAAGAGTACTCTATCCAGCAAAACTATCATTCAGAATTGAAGGGCAGATAAAGAGCTTCACAGATAAGAAAAAGCTAAAGGAGTTCATCAACTTCAAACCAGTATTATATGAAATGCTGAAAGGTACTCTTTTAGAAGAGGAAGAAGAAAAGTGTAAAAGATAAATAATTATGAACAACAAATACATATCTATCAACAAGTGAATCTAAAAATCAAGTGAATAAATATTTGATCAACAGAATAAACTGTTGAATATAATAGAATCAGGAGCACAGAAAGGGAGTGGACTGATAATTCTCAGGGGGAAAGGGGTGAGGGGGTTGCAGAGAGAGACTGGACAAAAATCATACACCTATGGATGAGGTCAATGCGAGGGAGGTAAGGGTAGAAGGAAGGGTGGGAGCAGGATGGAAGGGAGCTATAGAGAGGGAAAAAAGAGAAAGAAATGTAATAATCTGAATAATAAAGAATTAATGAAAAAAAAAAGAATTATAATGGATAAAGGACTTAAATGTAAGACGGGAAACCATAAAAATACTAGAGGAATCCACTGGCAATTTATTCAGATACACAGCTCCTAGGGCAATGGAAACTAAAGAGAAAATAAACAAATCGAACTACATCAAAATAAAAGCTTTTGTACAATAAAACAAACCATCAACAAAACAACAAGAAAGCCCACTGGATGGGAGAACATATTTTCCAATGTTATCACCAATAAGGGTTTAATCTCAACATTTACAGGGAAGTCATACAACTCAAGAAAAGGAAGATAAACAATCCATTCAAAAAAATTGGCAATGGACCTAAATAGGTATTTTCAAAAGAGGACAAAAGGAAGGTGAAGGAACATTTGAAAACATGCTTAAAATCACTAATCATCAGAAAAATGCAAATCATAACGACAATGAGGTATCATCTCACACCTATCAGAATGGCTATCATCAACAAATCAACAAATGACAAGTGCTGACAAGAATGTGGAGAAAAAGGAACCCACGTGCACTGCTTGTGGAAATGCAGACTGCTGCAGCCATTGTAGAGAGCAGTATGGAGTTTTCTCAAAAACCTAAAAATGGAACTCCCATTTGACCCAACAATTCCACTTCTAGGAATATATCCCAAGAAACTAGAAACACCAATCAGAAAGGATATATGCACCTCTATGTTCATAGCAGCACAGTTTACCATAGCTAAGTTTTGGAAACAGCCTAAGTGCCCATCAGCAGATGAGTGGATTAAAAAACTGTGATACATCTACACAATGGAATACTATGCTGCTGTAAAAAGGGAAAAACTCCTACCATTTGCAACAGTATGGATGGAGCTGGATAGCATTATGGTAAGTGAAATAAGTTAGAGAAAAGTAAATATCACATGATCTCACTCATTTGTGGATTATAATGAACAACATAAGCCGATGAACAAAAACAGATTCGAAGACAGAGAAACATCGATCAGATGCTCAAATCTCAGAGGGAAAGTAGGGGAGGGTGGGGGACAGGTCAACCAAGAAACTTGTATGCATGCATATAGCATAACCAATGGACGAAGATAACAGAGGGTGAGAGTGAGGGCAGGATTGGGTGAATGGGGAGCAATGGAGAGATAACCACACATTTGTAATACCTTAATCAGTAAAATAGATAGATGATAGATAGATAGATAGATAGATGATAGATAGATAGGTAGATAGAAAAATAAAAAAAACAAACATCAGGCAAATTCAAATTCAGAGACATTCTATAAAATAATTGGACTATATGCTTTGAAATGTAAATATCATGAAATGCAAAGACTGAGTAACTATTTCAGATTAAAGAAAACTAATGAGACACAATAACTAAATGCAGTGCAATGAGTGATACTGGATTGGACTCCACATTTATATTTTCTATAAAAGACATTAGTGGGACAATTATCAAATTTTAATCAAGTCTGAATGTCAGAGAATAATATTGTTTTGATAATTGTGTTGTGGTTATTAAGTGAATGTTCTTGTTTTTAGAAAATACACACTGAAGTATTTAAGGATAAAGGAGCAACTTGTATGTTTCTCAAACAGATCAGAAAAATATATTCATATATATAATAAGGGAGAGAATAATAAAGTATAATAAGATAAAATACTAAGTTTGGGAGGATTTGGATAATGGGTATATGAAAATTGTAATATCTTTGCAATTTTTCTGTAAATCTGAAATTATTCCAAAATAAAAAAGTTTAAAATATCTGTAGTCATCCATCTTTGTCGCGCTAGTCTGTTTTAGATGGAAAATCCACACACAAATCATCTTCTCTTCCTGGCAGAGGTATCTTCAATTAATTCATGAAGCATATGATCATATTTAAATCTAAGAAATAATTTAAATCCACTTTAATTTCAAAAGTAGACCTGTGAGGACTAGATGATTCAGGGACTCCAAAATAAATCTGGCAGGATTATTCCAGGGATGCTACACCATTTAACTTGAGAATTGGTACCCTAAAGGGAAGGTTGCCATCTCTGCTGGGTGCCTACCAACTAGCCAAGCACCAGTGCCTATTCAGAGATGTTTGTCCACAGCGCCAGCTTCCATTAAAAGCCATTGCCACAGTATTCCGTTTGACCACCTGAGGGCGTGCTAAAATTACTTTTGCTAACTCGGGGATTTCCAGGCCCTGGGAAGGGAAGTGTGTGTGAGGTATGAGTCCCAGATGTCTTCAGGTGCCTGTGCAGACTCCTGGTAAGGGGAAAAGGGAAGGGGGTTGTAATTTCAACCTTAGGAAAACTGTGTTCTCTTCAGAGTTTGACTTCATTGTCTTCTGCCTGCATTCCCGTTTCTCTTTTCTAGACATCCAGAGCCCTTTTGGTCTCTTTAATCCTCTAACAGTTTTGCCCCAATCTCATCTACACTCGGGTGTAAGACTAATAATAATGACAATAATTAGAGCAGAGGTCTCAACTGATAATGATAATCATGTTAGCAGAATGTGGTTCCTCTCAAGAGAGATTTAGAAGTTGACAGGAATCCATGCATTAAACTATAGGATTAGGCTCACATTAGAAATTCAGGCCACAAAGCTAGTGAAGGAGAATATGGGAGCACATTGGAGCCTTTATTATTCTCCTAAAATCATAGTTGGATGCTTAAAGAAAGCCTGATTGTTATCCAGTTAGGCAAGAAAACGGGGTGCTTAGGATTTGTAGGAGGTTTGAGGGGGCCGTTTGCTTTTCAGGGCTAAAAACTGGACTGTAGAGGGGTGCTGGATGGAAGGCAGAAAAGTAGATAAAGTGAAGAACTGTCACTACTAGGGAATCTGGCAAATGCCCAATTGTCACAACCTTTTTTAAAAAAGGTTGAGTAATACAATTGTAAAGCAAAGATTGCAGATCCTTTTGTAGTTGCCCCTTTTCTACCTCCAAAAAACAGAACTCTCCTTTATTTTGAAGCAGGGAAGAAAGTTGGGTGTAATACAGCAATGTACATGGTTAAGACTTCTGGGGGAATTGATGGTGTCATGAGACTAAATCTATTAAAGTGACCATTTCCTATAACAATGTTGCCTGCCATATATATTAAGAGAAATTTATCAATACAAATCTCTAATCGCCAATTAAAAACTTATAAACATTCATTTATTCATTCAGTAATTATAGACCTGGACTTTAGATGCCTTTTAAGAAGTTTGATTTTAATCCAGTCTGTTTTATCCCAATTGTCTCTCAATAAACTTCTGGAAATATCAAATTTTGATCCCCAGCTGATCTGCCTCTGCCCCAACTTCCTTACCCAGACTGAGTTGCCACTCTACCTCAAACTGTTAATATTGGCCTCCAGTAAAGCAAACAAATGTCTATGTTCCCCCAAAATTGTGAACCTATATGGTGAGATGTTCTGGACTTCCAATTCCAGAAAAGCAGTAGGTGTGTCTCTTTCATTAAAGAGCCTGTACCTTGTTATCATTGGTCTCCCTGTGCTCCACATGTCTGACACTATGTATTTTGAATAAGTAAATATTTAATACATTTTTATGAGCCTGTGGTGTTTTTAAAGGATTTATGAAGTAACATACCACCCAAAGCTGGCAAATCTCTATCAGATACTCTGTAATTTCAAATTAGTCTTTAAGTTCCAGTTAAAATCACTTTCCAAAAAATACAGGGAGGCAAATAACTAAAATACTGCCAAAGTATTTTGGGAATGTACTTGCTTCTGTACTACAATTTTCTGTATTATATAACTGACACCTTCCAATCTATATATATAAAAGGCTAATATGTAAAGTGTCCACTCAGCCATTTGACCCAGAGACCGGGAGTGCAATCACCCTCTATGACATGTGCTGACCAGGGGCCAGTGCAGAATGAAGAAAGGCCCCAGCTGGCAGCCAGCAGCCGGGGAAGGAAGGCCCTAGTCAGCAGCCAGAAGGCCCTGATCATCCATGATTGCTGGCTAGGCCTAGGAACCCTACCCATGCACAAATTTCAGGCACTGGGCCTCTAGTTAATTTATAATTAATAACATCAAGTATGCCCTTAAAATATATAGTATGAATATTCTTTTATGTCTAAAAGCAGTTTGATGTTAAAAAGGAAAACACTTACAACTTGCCTCAGGAGATATGGATGTAAATTATCACAGTGTTTATGGTGATGCCAAGTGATGAGATCCCTGTGCTTTTTCGCTCCCTCTCCCTCTAATCTGCCAGGAGGACACCATTTTACTCTGTAAAGCTTTTCCTTTTTACAGACCTTTCCCTGGCACTAATATATTTTCCCAGTACTTTCCTATGCCAGTATCCCTACTGTACCACTACAGACTTCAGACAAGACTACATCACCTTCCCCCCAACACCTCCCACCCCAACACACATACCCATCACATTTGTCTGTTCACACATTTATCTCCTCTGCCAAAGATCAGACAGTACTGGGTTTTGTAGCTGCTCTTCCTAGCTAAGCACCTGGTATCTGATAAGCCTTTGGTTTAGGTCCATATATTTATATGTCTTCATAATTGTGCATTTTATTCTGCCACTTGTTGCTCCTTTCATTCCAGCCTTGTGATTGATTGATTCAGCAGTTGTAGCTAAAGCTGGCCGATTTTAGGACAGAAGTGAGATTGTCCAGCAGAGGGAGCCCTAAAGCCCTGGTCTGTGCTTGGGTGGCAAGGAATTCAACTCTCAAACTGCAGCCTGGACCTCACCTTTCCCAATGCCAGCTTCCCTCTACTCAGGAAAACACATTTACTGTCAAGCCCTGCACAACTCAATGTCTGGACATAAATGGACAAGGGCAAGCCACAGGGTTCCTTCCAGAAAGAGATATGTTCTGTTTGTAATCTAAGATAACTGAAACAGCAAGTGGGTAGCAGCACCAGAAATAAGCACTAAACAAAGCACCAAAACCTCAATAAAAATAAAAATTCTTGTTTTTGTTGTTGTTATAGATAACATGATATGAGCACTGACTAAGTGCCAGGCTCTATGCTAAATGCTTGACTTATGATTTAATCATCAAAACAACTCTCTGAGGAAGAAGTCATTATCATCCCCATTTTGCTAATAAGAAATCGGAAGCTCTAAGAGTTTAATGGAACTTGCATGTTCATTTTGATTTTAAGTAATGAAGCCAGAATTCAAAATCTGTTTTTGTATAATGTGAGCCCAAACATGTATATAATGTGTCATAATTCAAGGAAGAAATTGAGATGAGGAAATGTGGTTAAATGGGAAAAAGAACATGAGCTGGTAACTGGATAGTTGATTTTTAGAAAGTTATACAATAAACCTCTCAAAATCATCTCTCGTATCACTCTTTGGGAAACACTGGGTTTAAAAAAAAAAAGGCATTGTCTCCAGAAGGCCACTAATTCAATTGAAAATATATACACTTAATATCCTTAACAATGTAGTGCTATATGTTTACTGCACTAGTGGGTTTTCATGAATAGAGTTTTGAGAGGACAGTACACAGACAGGTGTCAAAGACCAAGGGGAGCCTTTAATATGCCATAGGGAGTAAGTGCCCTGAGTGAAATGGAAGGATTTGTAACAAAATCATTGCTCAGTGGCTAAATCCAGGCTCCTATCTCCTGATACCTGATTCTGTTCACAGGTCCCAAGCTCACTTGGCCCACAGAGAAAGGTGTCACTCTTGGGTGTAACTCTTAGGACATGAATGCTGATATTTCACTATTACTTTGTGATACTGTTTCATCTTTAAGAATAGCCATATTGCTGTATGTCTCACTCCAAGAAGGTCTGATTCACACTCACAATCAACTTCTTGTAGAGGAAAACACAAACAAGGAGGACCCCGAATGTACCCAAGAATAGTTCTCATGGAGAGGATGTGCAAGATTTGGACACCCACTCCTGAAGACATGGCAACCAAGCAAAGTGGAAAGTTGCCAGTCAAAACCTTTCCCAGCCCAACTGAAGTCACAAATGTTTATGCCTCAAAGTGACTTGATAGTGTCATAAGAGCATAAATTTCTCCCAAATGTACTCTTCCTGAGAGAACCTGAAAAATAGCTTCACAGCAAACTGTGCCTATAAATGCATATTATTGGGGGCCCCGTGTGGAAAAAGAAGGTAACTTCACCCTTAGACTCTCAGGCCAACCTCACTGCTGCTGCTTGGAAAGCTAGCCTTGGTGTAAGTATAATTAGTACATCAAACTCATGATCACATGGATATTAGTGAGTACACGTTTGAAAGGTAATTCCATTTGTATTCACCAATAATGAACTCTCAGAAAGAGAAATTGAGAAAACAATACCATTTACAATTGCATCAAAAAACAAAATACCTATAAATAAATTTAACTGAGGAGTTAAAAGATCCCAACTCAGAAAATAAAAGACGTTGAATAAAAAAATTAAATAAGATAAAAATATTTTAAAAAGCATATGCCGAGGGGAGAGAAAATGGCGGCAGAGTAAACAGACGCGTCTGGAGCTTTGTCGCTGGGCAGAAGGAGAGAGAGCAGCTGAGAGTCACACTGGGAGTGTTTGGTGGCAAGTTAAGAGCCAGTTATCCTCCAGGAGAAGGCAGGGAACTGCTGGAGGGGGATCTCCCGGCCGGGCAGCCCCACTGCCAAGGAGTTTTTGCCCTCCCTAGCCACCAGCACGAACTCGGAGACCGCCCCATCTTTCAGAGGGAGGTAGATGTCTGCAGCCATCTGAAGCCGGCAGCTGCGCACACATCAAGCAGCTGGGGACCCGGGGACCCAGAACTCCGCTCTCCAATCGGCACGGACACGCAGCGGACTCAGAGATCCACGGAGCACACGGTGAGGTCAGACTGCGCCTGGGATAAAAGGGAGGTCTGGAAGCTGCAGCTGACGGAGGCACCCACCGAGCAGCGGCTTTCCAGGCAGCGCAGATGCCTGGGCGGCGGATTCAGAGATCCACACAGCCCGAGGAAGGGTCAGATTTCGCCCAGGTCGGGGTGAGGTCTCCTACCCCCGCACAACAGAGACACACACGCTGTGGGAGCCTGGATACGGGAAAGCTGCCCCTGGAGAGGTTCCCAGAGGTGGGCAGGGCGTGATCCCTAAGTGTGGAGGCAAAACCTCTGAGCTGTTGATGGAGGAGAGCTCTGGAAAACAAATCCTTTTTTTTTTTTTTTTCCTTTCTTTCTTTTTTTCTTTCTGGGGCAGAAGGACAGCCTGGGAGTTATTACAGTGTCCTGGCTGCAAAACCCCCACAAACTGGCTTTGAGAACCACAGAGTAGCAGGATCTGATCACAGCCTGGAGAGGTCCCCTGCTTTGTCTCAGAGTTCAATTCTGAAACACTGCCACCCAGTGGATGACACACAGAATAATAGTGGAAGTGAAGGAGCATCCTAATTTTTTTTATTTTTTTTCCTTTTCCTTTTTTTCTTTTTTTTCTTTTTCTTTCTTTTCTTTTTTTTAATTTTATTTTTCATTTTCATATATTTTAATTAAAAGACTATTTTTTTTCTTTCCGCATCAATTGATTTTTCCTTTTTACCTATTTCATTTTTGTTTTAAACTAGTATTATTATTTAATATTAGTACTTTACATTTTTGGAAAAAAACAAGTGTCATTTTGTTTTCTATTTATTTTATTTCGGGATTAGAGTTCTACATTCTATTTTCATCTTTCCTTTAGCATAATATTACTCCAACTCAACTCTACCTTTATGCCAACACCTTCCTCCTAATTTTCCCCATTTTGTTGTCTTAGTTCTCTTTCCCTTTTTCAACTTTAGATTCTCCCTATTCTTTCTCTTTACCTAGTTAAAATTTCACCCAATTTATATATCTAATTTCAAATCCCCTACCAGAAATCCACACAAACCTCTCTCTTCTTGCCTTCACTAGCCATAAAGTTATTTTTTTTTCTGTAATTCCTTTTGTTGCTGTTTGCCTAAAAAGTGATTATATCGATTTTTTGAAATTTTTTGTGATTTTCTTTTAGTTTATTCTACTTGTTTTATTTTGCTTTTTGCTTGCTTTGTTTCTACCTCTCTTTTCCCTCACCTCCCTCCATACCAGTTGCTATTTGCAGTTTACATTAAGCTCTAGGTACTGGTAACTGGCCTTTATTGGGATTGGAGACGGTTCTATTGGAGTTGTCTCTTAACATCTATATTTTGTTCCCCCTTTCTCTCTTATACGCTTCTTTTTCTCTCTGACTTTTTTTCTTCCTCTTTCCTTCTCCTTTTTATTTTCTTATTTTATTGTATTTTATTTTTTGTTCATTTATTTATCTTTTTTTTTTCTATCGATCTCCCAATTTGATTTGCCATTTCTTTCTTTTCTTTTTTCCTCATTTTCCTCTTCTTCTTTCTCTATTTACCCCTAATTTATCCATCATTGGTGGTCACCTTATTTGTGATTATTAACATCCTAAATACATTTCTACTCAGCACCTTGCATGCTGTACCTGGTCGTGTTGTAGTTTGTGCTTCTCAATCAACGTAGGAGAGAGAACTACATAGCCAGACACCCGGAGAAGAAAGACCATAGGCAGAAAAAGAAACAGCCCACATAAGACAGAAAGGCAGGTTTCACCAGAAAAGGAAGTAAAAGAAAGAGAAACAGAAACAAGCCTGCCAGAGAAAGAGTTCAGAGAAACGATCATAAGCTGGTTTAAAAGATTGGAAGACAAATTCGACAATATGGGTAAGAACCTAGAGGAAGGGAAGAAGAGCCTAGAGGAAGTGAAGAAGACCCTAAAGGAAGTGAAGAAGCAGCAAGAAGAAACTCAGAAGAAACTAAATGAGGTGCAGAATAAACAAGAAGAAATGAACAATGACATCACTGCTATAAAGAACTCAACAGAAAGCATCAAAAGTAGACTAGAAGAAGCAGAAGACCACACAAGTGAGCTAGAAGACACGGTAGGAAAAAATACCCAAGTACAGCAGCTTCTAGAAAAAAAAGTTAAAAAGCAAGAGGAGAGCCTAAGGGAACTTTGGGATAACATGAAACAAAAAAAATCCCTATAATTGGGGTTCCAGAAAGAGTGGAAACTGAATAAGGATTAGAGAACGTGTTTGAACAAATAATGACAGAAAATTTCCCCAGTATAGAAAAGAAAAAATCCACACAAATCCAAGAAGCTCACAGAGTTCCAAGCAAAATGAACCCCAACAAACCGAAACCAAGGTACATTATAATTAAATTGGCAAACACCGACAACAAAGTAAGAATACTAAAAGCAGCCAGAGAGAAACAGAAAGTTACCTACAAAGGAACTCACATAAGACTAGCTACTGACTTCTCAACAGAAACTCATCAGGCTAGAAGGGAATGGGATGAAATATACAAAGTCATGCAAAGGAAGGGTCTGAATCCAAGAATACTGTACCCTGCGAGACTCTCAATCAAAATTGAAGGTGAAATCAAAAGCTTTGCAGACAAAAATGGACTAAGAGAATATATTACCACCAAACCAGCAATGCAAGAAATGTTAAAGGGTCTGCTGTAATAAAAAGAAAGAGGAAGAAAAGAAGGAGCTTGGGGGTAAGGACTAAAAATGGCAACAGATAAGTACTTATCATAATAACGTTAAATGTAAACGGATTAAATGATCCAATCAAAAGACATAGGGTAACATATTGGATAAGAAAACATGATCCATATATCAGCTGTCTTCAAGAAACCCACCTCAGGAAAAGAGATGCACACAGATTGAGGGTGAAGGGATGGAAATGGAAAAAAAAAGCTGGGGTTTCAATACTTATATCTGAGAAATTAGATGTCAAAGTGAAGGACATAATAAGAGATAAAGAAGGCCACTTCATAATACTAAAGGGAACAATCCAACAAGATGTAATAACTCTGGTAAATATATATGCACCCAATATAGGAGAACCTAAATACATATAAAAACTCTTGGAGGATATTAAGGGAGAGATTGACAGCAATACAATCATAGTAGGAGACTTTAATACCCCACTGTCACCATTGGACAGATCCTCTAAACAAAAAATCAGCAAAGAAACATCAATCCTAAATGACTCACTAGACCAGATGGAATTAACTGACATCTTCAGAGCATTTCACCCCAAAGCCACAGAATATAC
>PVJN01042560.1:0-18201 GCA_004026805.1 Lasiurus borealis | reverse complement strand
CCATCTAACGAACTCCTATTCACCCTTCAAGACCCACTTCACATGCTGCCTCCTTTGTGAAGCTTCCCCTCTCTCCCAGGGAAAGGTGGCTGCTGTTCTGCTCTGCTTTGCTCCTACTGCCACTTCTTCGTCTCTGCAAGTTCCATGAGGACTGTGTCTGGTTTTCTGGTTTGTTCTTTGCAATGTCCACCGAGCAGGAGGCCTGCCATGTAGTAAGAACGCACTGGATGATGAATGTCTCTATTACTGTACTCTCTCGCATTGGACACGGACCAGAGGCATCCATCTTACTCACTGGACTTGGAATGTCCGAGCACAGGACGCATTCAACCGCAGCCCCCTGCTCAGGACTGGGTCCATCCTCGGTAAAAAATCGACAAGACATGATCTCCCTCATAACTGTTGCCCTGCTTACTTCACTGCCTTAAGCTAATAAATATGCAATAAGATAACCACCAGGGAAACACTTTATAAGTCAAAGAAACTGTATACATGTAAGGTAGTGGCATTAAAAATAATCCCAAACACCGCACACTGCCAACCCTTTCAATAGGCTTTTGGAAGAGCTTTTGCATCTGCAGTGGAATGTAGTTGTCGATGCCAAGAAATCCACTTCAAACAAAACAAAGCAGGTAATTAGGAAGCCGTCCCTCCAGGGGAGGCGGAGAGACAAGGACTTCTCTGATCGGTCTCTCTGTTTGGCTATTGATAGTGAGACATGCTGAGGAGACAGGGGGTAGGGGACTGGGAACCTCCTCTCCCACTGACACCCAAAGCAGGAAGAGGGAGGGAGCTTTGGGACTAGAGAAATGCAGTCCAGCCACTTGCCAACTTTGAGATTTGGGGTGAGTCTATTGTCAGGTGGTGAGGGGGTGTGGAGAGGTGGAGGGGATGGAGCCCCCCTCACTGAGTGCTGGTGAGCACCGAGGTAGTCAGATGTGAGAAGCACCAGGCCTGGCACGAGGAAGCTCTCAATAAACATTCATTCTCTTTCCTCACAAACCCTCCTTGGACACAATGAAGACTGAAAAAGTAAACTACAGACTGGGAGGAACTAGAACTTTCATACACACTGTCAGGACTGACTAATGGCACAGCGTCTATTGGGCAGTGTGTGTGAAAGCTAACCCTTTGCCTACTCTATGACAATTCGGCATTTCCACTCAGTTACATTCCCAAGAGAAATGCTTGCCCGGGCCCCCAGAAAGATGTGGACCAGAATGTGTGCTGCAGCCTTATTCAAAAGCACCCCAAAGTGGAAACAACTCAATGCCCAGCCAGGGAAGAGTGGATAAATTCACACACACACACACACACACACACACACATTTTCATAGAGTGGAATATTACACATCAATAAAAAAGGACAAACTACTTCTGTATGCAACAACGTGGGTGGCTCATAAAATCATGTTGAGCTAAAGAAGCCCGACCTAGAGGAGTTCATGCTACATGATTACACTTACACAGAGCTCAAGCGACAAGAACAATGGCTGGATGGTGACAGAAGCCAGAACAGTAGCTAGCTAGAGGGCGTGGGGACAGGAGAGTACTGACTGGGCTGATGGATGGGAATGGTCTAGATTTTGATCTGGATGGTGGCTACTCAGTATTTTAAAAAAGCACTGAGCTGTACACTGGAGATGGATGCACTGAAATATATCCTATCTAATAAAAGAGTAATATGCAAACTAACCATCCATCTGTTATACGCACAAGGCCACACCCACCAGCCAATCAGGAGCAAGTATGCAAATTAACCCAACCAAGATGGCTGCGGCCACAAAGAGAACAGGAGGGAGGCTCAGGTTTCCCTGGCAATACAGGAAGCCAAGCTTTCTGCACACCCTGGCTGAGCCCTGGCCTCCACTCCAGGCCACAGATTTTCAATTATAGAAGATAAATAAATCCCAACAAAAATGGCAGCAGCCACAGAGCTGGAGAGAGCAGGAGGCTAGGGTTGCCCTTGGTGATGGAGGAAGTCAAGCTTTCCACACAGCCTGGCTGGCCCAGGGCTCCATTCCAGGCTACAAAGTTTCAATTATAGAAGATAATAAATCCCGATACCAGGGCTGCCACATGGGTCACCAGGAGGTGAGGTCAGCCTGCAAACTACCACAGGCCCCTTGCCAAGGCTGCCCCATGCCCCAAGGGAGCCCCTACCCTGATCCAGGACACCCTTCAAGACAAACCAGATGACCCCCACCCATGCACCAGGCCTCTATCCTATCTAATAAAAGAGTAATATGCAGATTGACCATCACTCCAACACACAAGATAACTGCCCCATGTGGTCAAAAAATCCTGCCCCCATGTGGACACAGATGGCCATCACAAGATGGCCAGCAGGGGAGGGCAGTTTGGAAGGACCAGGCCTGCAAAGGAGGGCAGTTGGGGGTGATCAAGCCTGCAGGGGAGGGCAGTTAGGGGTGGCCAAGCTGGCAGAGGAGGGAAGTTGGGGGTGGCCAGGCCTACAGGGGAGTGGTTAGGGGGTTATCAGGCTGGCAGGCAGAAGCAGTTAGGGGCAATCAGGAAGGCAGGCAGGTGAGCATTGGAAGCCAGCAGTCTTGGATTATGAGAGGGATGTCAGACTCTCCATTTAGGCCTAATCCACCTGGATCGGGTCTAAATGGGCAGCCAGACATCCCTTGAGGGGTCCCAGATTGGAGAGGGTGCAGCCTGGGCTGAGGGACACACCCCTGCCTCACTGTGCACAAATTTTATGCACCTGGCCTTGGCCCAGTTTGATTGTGCTCTTCGCTTTCACGTCATCTGGCTTGTCTAGAGAGCCCCTGCCCTGCTCCCTCTCCCTCTCCCCTCTGATTCGGGGTCAATCTATCAGACACTCCTGGCCTCGTCCCCCCATCTGTGAAAAGAGGCTCATGTGTCTGGACTCTCTCTCTGGCTCTGCTGCTCTCATGTGTGAAGTGGGGCCAAGGTCGCTGCCCGAACTGCAAGCTGCGTCATGATCCAGCGGGGTGATTAACGCAGCACCTCTGCACACCATCACGGTGTTGAAACAGAAACAGAGCCTGAGGTTGCTCTGCCCAGCAGAGACGGTCCTGCCCCTCTGGCACCCCTCTGGGAAGCGGCCAAGGAGCGGAAAGAGCGCCGTCTGGAGCCAGCCTGCCCTGGATGGAATCCTGCTCCGCCCAGCTCAGAGCTGGGTGCCCTCAGGTGCATGAGTTCTTTCACTCCTTTGAACTTCAGTTTTTTTCTCTGCAAAATGAGAAGAACAAGTCCCTCACCCTGGGGCTGATAGGAGCACTGAGCCGAGATCACCTACAAAAAGGGATTCATTCCCTCCACGCACTGTGCGAATGTTGCTTCACCTTTTGATGTCTATGACATCCAGCTCTGACAACACCAACGTTCCCTAAAGCGGGAGACACCTCCTCGCAGAACCGACCCGGCAAGGACACTCAAGTCTGCCTCCCCCACCCCCACTTCCAGGTGACAACACTGGAGCCTGTACAGAGCCCTCATGCGGGCCCGGCACTGCGGGAATGCCCTCTCCACGCAGCTCCTCCAGCTCTCCGCAGTGACTTCTGCATCGTTAGCAGCCCCATTCTATAGATGGGCAAACGGAGCCTCAAGCAACCTTGCTCCAGGCTCCCAGGCTATGGGGGTGAAGCATTCTCCCTGTGGAGGACTTGGACAAGGTAGCACCTTTGTTTTCTTAGAGCAAAGCCCTTGTGGACCTGAGGCAGCGGTGACCTCTGGACAAGTCCCGGCTGTAGCTCCGGGCACTGCTCTGCAGGCACTGAGGATGGCCGCCCTGAGGTGGCACCTGGGAGTGTGCACACAGAACAGGCAGTGTCCTTGGAAGTAAAGGCCCCAGCTCCAGGTCTCAGGGGACCCATGCTGCCTAGAGATCCCCCCAAATCAACAAAGCAGCTCATCTAGGCTAGATAGACAGCCACTGTCTCATTCTGCCCTCCGGCTGCTCCCCACAGGCCAAAGTGCTCCCGAACCCTAAATGGTCCTAAGCATCTGCCCCCTCCCATTACGCTGTTATTCCCCACTAATGCGAGGTGATGTGCCAGTTTTGCTCCAGGAAGCAATTAGACAAGATGAAGGGGGCAGAGAGAAGCTGGGTGGTGGCAGTGATGAAGGTTTCACACCTGAAAAGAGAGACCCTTGGGACTGAGAGGGGGGTGGAGAGAGGGAAGCAGGCTAGGTGAGAGGGGAAGAGCACAGGGGTGTGGAGTAGAGAGCAGATGTGCAGGGGGATAGAGACGCAAGGCCACACAGGAGAGGGGAAGGGATGGAGGTGAGTGCTGTGACTACTCCCATTTTTCAGATGAGGAAACTGAGGCCAGAAGTATAGCAGCAGCCAAAACTGGTTTGGCTCAGTGGATAGAGCGTCGGCCTGTGGACTGAAAGGTCCCAGGTTCGATTCCAGTCAAGGGCATGTATCCTGGTTGTGGGCACATCCCCAGTATGGGGCGTGCAGCAGGCGGCTGATGGATGTCTCTCTCTCATCAATGTTTCTAACTCTCTATCCCTCTCCCTTCCTCTCTGTAAAAAAAAAATCAATAAAATATATTTTTAAAAATTGTTAAAAAATAAATAAGTGTAGCAGTATGCCCGAGTTATAGGAGAAGTAAGCAACTGGGTGGGATTGGAACCCTCGTCAGCCTGACACAGAGCCTGTCAGCCTGACCCCTCTCTGGGTGACTCCCCAACTCCTTGGAGACATGAGCAAATGGAGGAAGGCATGCTGGGGAGCCGCATTTAGTCAGGGACGGTGGGTGAGAACGCCTTGTGGGGCCTTGGGTTTCATCAAAGCAAACAAAACAAACACAAAACACAGACGCATCATTTGCCAGTTCAGACACACACACACACTGTGTGATCTGGAACCCAACTGCTGGGCCTCTCCCTGGGGCTGCTGCTTCCCTTCCCGGAGAAGAAACCCAAGGAGCAGAGCCTGAGGTCTGAGCTGGAGAAGAGCTAATGATGGTGTCCCAGTTACCCCATCTCCCCGTGTGTCCTTAGGAAAGAGAGGAAAAGAATGGTCACAAGCCCCCTCTTTGCTCCTGGCAATCGCAGAGGTACTGTCTGGGTGTCAGCCTTGGGAACAGAGCTGATCCCTGGGCCCGCGTGGCTGGGCAGAGGTGGGCAGCAGTGATTAATGACCTGGCTGCATCATAAATTCCTTGGCAGAGGGAAGCCACGCCCACCAGCCTGTTATTTACCTGCCCAGGAGGCTCTCTCTGGGTGGGTTATGGGCAAATCCGTTCTCTGCTGCTAGAGGGGAGTGAGCACTTAATTGAGGAGGATCAGGAATGGGGGGTGAAACAACTCCGCCCCTGCCAGTCCCCAGAGCCCCGAGACTCTGACAGTAATTTAGAAAGGGAAAAGTCAAGGCCCAGGTGAGGTGTGTATTTAACGCAGTGTCTGCACTTAGGCCCGAAGTGCCAGTTCCTTCTCTGCTCCACAGGTTGGCCTACCTGCCCCTCATTCTGCTTCCTGGCTGGCCACCCTTCTGGGCTTACAATAATCTGCAGTGAATTTAGCCACTGCAGGTGAGCTCAGCCGAGTCCAGCAGAGAAGAAAAAATCATTAAAAAAACTGTTGGAAGACATGAAAAGTGATCACCAATGAAGTGCTGTGGGTGATAACAGGAAGGAAGGACTAAGGCTGAAGGTCACGGAGGGCTTCCTGGAGGAGGTAGAAGGTAAAACCCGTGGCACTGAGACATCTACTGTCAAATGAGAGTAATTATCTAACAGTCACCATTTGCCGTTAGCCAGCACGGAGCTGGAGGCTCTATTTAGACTCTAAACATCCAACAAATCTTGTCATTCTGCATTACAGACGAGAGAAGGAGGCTCAGCGAGCTTCAGCTACTTGCCCAAGTTCACTGAGCCAATAAGAAAGAAAGCTGGGGTTGGAACCCAGGTCCACCTGTCCAGCTGGGACCCTGCCCTGACCCTGAGTCAGGGACAGTCAGGCACATGTGAATGGTAAGGAGCAGGCAAGCTGCTGTCACGCTCGAAGTTGGGAGAGAGTATTTCTGTTGGAGCCGTGAAGGCAGGCTTCCTGGAGGAGGTGTTTTCCAAATGTGGTGGAGGTGACTGTGTGGGCAAAGGCACAGAGTGGGGTGCAAAGTGGTGTCGGTGAGCAGCCTCATTTGGTAGATATCAAAGAGGCACTGTCAGAAAATAAAGTCCCAAGGATGTTTAGGATATTCACGCCCATTTCTGTAGATGGGACAGAAATGGCAGTGGAGACTGACAGTGAAGCCACGGGGGTTTCCTATAAGTGTGTCTCTGCAGCGGGGGGACCTGTCAGCGGACCAAAGAGACAGGCTGCAGACACTGCAAGGCCAGGGATCTCTGGCCTACGCGCCTCTGCCTTGGTTTTCTCCCCTGTACACATGATCTTCCCTCCTAGCACTAAAGAGATAATGAACATGAATGTGGCCAGACTACGGCTCGTACCCAAGGGATGGTCAGTAAATATTTCCCCTTCCTTTTCCTGTCTGGCTAAACTGACCCAACCATTCATTCTCCAATTGGCAAATGAATATCGAGTAACGCCTCAATGCCAAGGGCTGTGCAATAGACTGGGATGCGATGGTGGGCAAACCATCAGGGTCCCTGCCCCGTTATTCAGTAAATAATCCAGCAAATAAATCTGTAAATCCAGTTTGAAATATGTGCCATGAAAGCAGTAGAGTCCAGTGAGAGAGTAGAGCAGGGACTCCCCAAGGAGATGTACCTGAGCTGAACATGGGAGAATGAGAGGGACCTGCCAGGTGCAGAAAGGGCTGGACAAGCACTCGAACCAGAGGGAACAGCCTATGCGTGGCTCCAAGAAAGGGAGGGGGGCAGAGGCAGACCATCAGAGGAGGGGGCACTTTTTTTCTAAGAGCAGTGGGAGCACAGAATGCTGGGAGAGGTCTGGTTGATCTGGTTTTTCAAAACGTCTGTGCTGCAAAACAATAAGATACGGCAGCAAACCTATTAAAATCCAAACATACCGAAATCCGAAACACTGGCAACACCAAATGCCGGCGAGAACGTGGGGCAATGGAGGCTCTCATTCATTGCTGGCAGAAGTGCAAACTGGTACACTCACTTTGGAAAGTAGTTTGTCCGTTCTCACAACACTAAACACACTCTGACCGTAGGATCCGGCAGTCATGCTCCCTGGTGTTAACCAAAAGGACTCAGAAACGTGTGTCTTCACAGAAACCTGCACGTGAATGTTTGCAGCGGTCTGTTCATCGCCACTAGTACCCCAAACTGGAACCAACCAAGATGCCCTTCAGCAGGACAAACAGAATAACCAAATGGGTATTCCATTTATATAATGGAATATTAGTCAGCAATACAAAGAAATGACTTCTCAAGCTAAGTGCGTATTGCTTAGTCGAAGAAGCCAGTCAGAAAAGGCCACATACTATATGACTCCAACTATACAACATTCATAAGACAAAATGATGGAGACATAAAAAGAGCAATGGTTAGCAAGGGTTCAAGGGTGAAGGAAGCACAGTGGAACTCTTCTGTATTCAATAGCATTGATGGGCATAGTATATATACACTTGTCAAAACTCACAGGATGTATGACACAAGAGTGAACCCTAAAACTATGGGCTTTAATTAGCAATAATGTATCAATAGTGGCTCACCAATTATAACAAATATCCAAATAATACAAGATGTAAGTAATAGTGGACACTGTGTATGGGGGAGGAGGGGTGGTTCACATTTGGAAACTCTGTGCTTTCCAATCAAATTTATTGTCAACATAAAACTGCTCCCCAAAAAGTAAAGTTTATCAATTAAAACATAAACATACCTTTACAAAATGACAGGGCTGTCAGAGAGAGTCTGGACTGACTAGTGGGGGAGGCCTGAGAGATGGGGAGACCAGGTGTCCAGGTGGGACATCAGGGTGGCTTCTGTGAAGGCAGTGATGGAGAGAAGGGGGTGGATTCCAGAGTTACTTAGGAGGTAGAATGAACGGGACCTGGTGATGGGCTGGCTACCGGGGGAAGGAGAGAGTCAAGGAGGACTGGCTCCCTGGTAATGGCTTTGAAGAGTGAGTTAACTGAGGCTCCATTTGTTACAGAAAACCAGAATAATCAAACCATGCTCGGATAGTTTGGAGTTATGTTTATTACGCACGGGTCCAGAGCTAAAATATGTCTCAAATTCTGGGCCCCAACATGCAGAAATTTTCCGTATTTATAGGTTTTTACCTTCTTTGTCTTCCAAATATGGAATGTTTCCTGCCCCTTTGCAAGTTCTTTAAAGGGCCCCTATGTGCTGAGGCCTTGAGACCTCACCCAAAGGCCTGGCCTGGTGCCAGCACTGATAATTTTGTCCAGAAAAGGTTTAATGGCCTCTCTGAAGTGAGAATAGTCTTAGTTTCCTTATTATTTAAGCAAGCAAACATTTACAGAAGCCATTAGCAAGGTTAAAATTTCAAACAGCCGTTTTTATATAATTTGGATGCTTCACATTCACTAGTCAGACTGCAGAAGGGGAAACTGGGTGGAGGGGGAGGGAAGCTGTGAAGTCAGTAGGGAGCCTGTGGGAAATCCAGACCCTGGGGCTGTGAGCCTGGCATTTTCGAGAAATGCAGGTATCTCCCCGCTGTGGGTTCCCTCCCAGGGCTCCCTCCCATCTGCCCACTTCCTCATGATGTGAACTGGATCAGTTACTTCACCGGGATGGGCCTCATTCCCCTCTTCTGTAAAATGGGGACCAAAGTCAGCCCTCTCTCACAGGGCATCCTGAGGATTAAAGGATCACCGGGGTAATTTGTAAAAGCTCCTACAATAGCTTCTAGCACAGGAAGGTGCTGGATAAACGTCATCTCCCCTACCTGATGGCTTCTAAGAGTCCTTTGCTTTAGAGTCAGTAGAGATTTTAAAAAACAAAACAAAACAAAAACACAGGGAACGCTTTGCCCACTTTGGATATTCAGGGGCATCGAGAACACGCCTGGCCTCCCAGCCCTGGGCCCTGACAGATGCCCATCCGCCAAAGGATAGTCAGCTTCTCCACCCTCACCTCCACTTCTAAACCTTGGAAACACTCCTGCTACTGTTTTTCTGGCCACCCTGGATCTGAGACTCTGCTTGGTGTCTGTGTCCAGGCCCAGAGAAGAGGTTATTGAGAAGAGGGGTGGGCAGATTTTTTAAAAAATATATATTCCCAGCACCAAGCCAAGCCAAGCCAAGAAACGTCCGAGGCGTGAATGAATGAGCGATAGCAGTGTCCCTGTGGAAGCATCAGGCAGGCCTGGCCTTGGCTCCGGCTTCTCCTGAAATGGAATAATTACCTCGACAATAACAGCACAATAAACCCCGGCACGGGCCCTGTGAGTGCAGGAAACCCAGCCCGTGTTTACGCGAAGCCTCCTCCTCCTCTCGCTGGGGTGTGAGGAGCGGCCTCAGGAATCCTGGGCCCAGATGCGTGGGCCCTGGGTTTTATCTCCGTGCTTTCTCCTTCCTCTCATTGTCCTGCCTGGCTTCCCGCAGCCCAGGGTTCAGCTTTGTTTGCAGGTCACAGAGTGACCCTGAGTAACCCCCGAAATGCGAAGAAGGAGGGCGGAATGGCCAGCCCCTCCTGGGGAAACCTTGCTCTCAGATCTTTCCCAGGTACCCTCCCCCTCACAGCTTGGTTTTCTTAGAGACTCTGAGGCCACCGCATCCCCTGTCCCTGCCCCCAACGCAGCTGACTGGTGATCACAGACCCCCAAAAGGCTAACAGATGAGCTAAGCGGGAGGGGGGAAGGCAACAAATCACCACACAGAATAAGTAACCAGGAGCAGGAACTTAAAAGCTAAATAATGACAGTTAGGAGGGGCCATAAATGAGAGGCGCTGATCCATATCCCGCCCTCGAGGAAAGAAAAAACCAAGGAGAGACTGCAAAAGTGATTTCTTAGAACTCACCTGGACGCAAACTCAAAGGCCTTAACTCCAAAACCCCAATTGTGATGTGAGGAGAGATTAACCAAAGGATTTATATGCATGCATATAAGTCTAGTCAATGGACATAGACCACAAGAGAGTGGGGCATTAATGGGAAGTGGGGGGTAATGAGGGAATAAGGACACATATGTAATACCTGAATCAATAAAGAAATTAAAACAAAAACAAACAAACAAACAAACAAAACAATGAGGGAAGACGCTAGAAAGCAGGAAGTCGGGGATGGGTGACCAATACCAACCCATATGTTTTAAGTGATTTACGGCCACAGAGAAAGTCAATTCCAAATAGACGACTTCTCTTTCCCCCTCTTCTTCCTCTCCCTCCACCAGCTACTTGACTCAAATGAGCTTGTCTAATTGTCTCAGAGAGTGATGTAAAATGCCGAAGACAAAAATATCCCCCAGCAATATCAATTCTATGCATTTTGGTCTGAAACCTAAGTCAAGACCTTTCATTACTGATGATGTAATGAAGGGAGAGGCGGCGTGGATACTAATAGCGACAGCTAGGCCCAGAGTGTCTTGCTCATCCTCCTAGCAACTCAGGGAGGGTTTTACAAAGACTCAGAAAGATCACCACGCTGCCGATGTCCTACAGCTAATGGGTGACAGAGCAAGTCCTCAGACTCAGCTCCAACTGCTTGTGCCAACCCTGGTCTTTTAATCTCCCAAACTTCGTCCGGCAATACTTCATGTTATACAATGGCGGAAACTGAGGCCAAGGTGAGTGACTTCCTCTCCTTTGTGCCCAGGAGCAAGGTCTTCATCTTCATTTGAGGCCTGATGTGTTTTCAGACTTAGACTGTGTCTCCTTGGGCTGCTGGGAAGTGCTCTGCAGATAACGGAAAGGGGCTGAATGTAATTCCAGGGCAGAGAATGTTGGCTGCCCCCCAGGCACTCACACTTCCTCCCTTTCCAGAGTGAAAAGTTGTGGCTGGGAAGGGGCTGTCCAGATAGGAACTACATTTCCCAGCCGCCTTTGCACATATGCAGCCGTGCGATATGTTTTCACCAATGGGAATGGGAGTGATGTGAGTTTTTCCAGGCCAATATGAGGAGGAAGCAGATAAGCCTTCTCTACTATTTCTTTCTCCTTCCATGGTAAGCTTCGAAGCCATATATTGAAGAGAGAGGGAACTAGGGGTATGGAAAGCTGCTCCCCACTTTCATTGAACTGTGGCTGAGTGAGAAATAAATTTGCATTGTGTTAAGCCAGAATTTACCTCTTATGGCACCAGGCATTGCCTTAACCAATACACTAGTCTTGGTCCTCAATGATTCCCAACCACCTCAGGCACAACCAGTCTTGAGAATGGGAGGAAAGAACCAGGCAACCCTGAGAGCTCTAATTAAGAAAAGATTTATTGCGTACCTCCTCTCGCTGGCCCATCTCAGCAGCATGGAAAGGTTCTCTGCTGTCTTCATGTCTTCACTGCCACCGCAGGTGGCCCTCTCTTTCTTGCCTTCCTCATCCAGATTTCTCAAAAGATCTATCTACACCTCTCTTTGCTATTTCTACAGCTTCCACTCACTTCTCAACCCCTCCAGCCTGGCCTCCATCCCCAACATCCTAAGAAACAGACCCAGCAAAGGTTACTCTTTCTCCATTCCAGTCACAATTTAGAATATCTTAAATTCCTGGAACCTCAGTTCCTGTACCTAATGGCCTCACCTTTCAGAAATGGAGCCATCCATACAGCCTATCTACACATCTGATTCCTTCTGACCCTCACTTTTATCTCAAGGGAATCATTCAGCTCATTTCTAGAAATTTCTGTGGACATCTACAGTGTGCTAGACAACATTCTAGAAGAGGAAGAGGAGGCAAAGAAATGATCCTTGCTGCTTGAGAAGCAAACAGCTGATTGGTGACATCTTGCCCACTGACCCAACACACGGGAGTCACGAAAAAGATAACCAATGTACTTTAAAAGTATAGAATTCCCGTATGGGAACAAAAAAAAAAGAAAAATAGAAGAATCCCGGGTTCATCTTGTTTTCTACCTTGTTTTATTATCTGTGATGCTCTAATTCAAAGCCGATAGCTCTCAATAATCCCCAAGGACACTAAGGAATGCCTTGGTCTTAACTTTAGCTACATGGCCATTAATCCAATATCATTTTAGTCAAAACTATTTGAGCTTTAAAAAGGTTCCATCCTCTCTCTGTGCTTCACTTTCCCCTGTATACAATGAGAGGGTTAAACTAGATGCCTACTTGGGCTCCTTGCAGTCCTCAACATTTATAACTGTAGGATATTCTCACTTGCTAATCAGACATCAGAAATGGCCCCCTATGTCCACCTAACCTTACTAGTAAGTTAACATTTTATTGAGTGTTTATCTGGTATGTCATGAGATTGTAGTCATTTATCTTTCTTTTTTAAAAAAATTATATTTTATTGATTTTTTTACAGAGAGGAAGAGAGAGGGATAGAGAGAAACATCGATGAGAGAGAAACATTGATCAGCTGCCTGCTGCATGACCCCTATTGGGGATGTGCCCGCAACCAAGGTACATGCCCTTGATCAGAATCAAATCCAGGATCCTTCAGTCAGCAGGCTGATGCTCTATCCACTGAGCGAAACTGGTTTCAGCAATGTAGTCATTTATCTTTCATAACAGCCCTATGAAGTAGGTGCTATCATTTTATAGGTAAGAATACCAATACTGAGAGGCAGAAGTTTCAGTAAGTTGCCCAAGGATGCACACCAAGTAGGTAGAACCAGGATATGAACCCAAGTAGTGCTGTGTTGGTACCTCCCACAGTCTCATCTATTTTGCAAAAGGCTTTGCCCATAGCTCCTGAGGAGTGGGCAGTGGGCCATATAACCCCACCTACTTGCCACAGCTGATTGGTCCAGGGAGGACATCTGGGTCCGGGATAGCCAACCCCTTGACCTTTAGAGTGTAAAAGGCATTCAGGCTTGCACAGGGAGGCTCAGAGGGCATGGCCAGTGGGCTGTGGGGAATTCAACTGAAACCTATGAGGGCTCAGTGTCCACGCATCAGATGGTCAAGGTCAAGATAAATGAGCAGACCATGCTAGTCAACACAGAGAGAGCAATAAGCCATCCTGAGAGAGCCTGACCAAAGAGAGCGATTCCTTCCAATGAATTTCTGGCTCCAGGAGCTCAGAGATCTCCCCATTTTTGTCCCTTGGATTTCCTTGAGCCCCGAATGTATCTTGAAAGCAACAGCCCTTCAGTGTCACTAGGGCAGGTGGCTCTCTGTCCCCTGTAGCCTCAAGGAACTTGCTGAAACCAGAACCTGTAAGCAAATCAATTCCCCGCCTCCTTGCCAGACACTTCGCTGGGTCTGACTGCACCTTTACAAACCAATGTGCTCCCCATAAGTAAGCCATTGGCTCTGGCTCTGGATGTTTCTGTAATATAGAGCTTTGTACTGTCACAATATTTATCGCAATAGGATTCGATAAGTAGAGCACTGGTGTGAGAGACAGTTTGTATAAACAGGAGAAAAAAAAGAGAGAAAAGAAGTTAATGAAATAAATAAATAAATAAAACACTTCCCAGATCAAGAAAATGGAAAAAGCGGAATGCATAACAGAGGGGAGAAAAGTCAATTAAATCATGATAATTACTTCCGCTGTTGTGCCCAAGAGCAGCATGAACGTCTATTAATTAGGATTTCCACGTTGACTGTGGCCAGTTGACTTCAAGCAGGCTGCCAGTGGGCTCGGTAATAACGTTCTCCTGGAGAGCAAGTGTGTGAAAATATTTTCACCCTGACAATTAGCAATTTTAAAGACACATCCACACACTCAAGGTCGGGTTCCCTGGGGTCCCTGTGATCAGCATGAAATGCAAGTTTCTGCAGTCCCCACCCCCATCCCCCAGAAGTCAACATACCCCAACCTCATCCTTATAATTACCTGCTCCTCTCAGTTCTCTAATTAACACTGAGAGGCTTGCTGGGTGCAAATTCCTGCACAAAAGCACAAAACAGGAGCCTGAAGGAAGCAGGGGGTTATCTTGTCCAGACCCTGCCACTGGCAAGACCAGCCCAAACCACTCCAGAGCCTGTCTTTAGGGGATATAGAAGGAAGGAGGTTCAGAACAAGTTGACTCCATCAGAACCAGATTCACAACTAGAAACCAGAAACATCAATGGCTTAGATGCCAGTGGATATTCTAAACAATCCATTCAACCTCTATGATGATTTTCCCTGTTCAGACAGGCAAAGGCCCACAGTGTTTGCTCAAGAGGGGTCTCTGAGGCCTGACTCTGGAATATCAGGCTTGGGGGTGGTGTGAGAGATCACTTAGCAAATGGGTAAACTGAGGCTCAGGGACAGCAGGCCATGTGCTTTTAGTAGCAGGGCCAAGACTCAGGTTGAGGCCTCTGCGCCCCAGCCAGAGAGCTAGAAATTGATATTATAGGCCATTCTTGGACATATTCTAAAATATATATTATATTACACTAGAGGCCTGATGCACAAATTCGTGCATGGGTGGGGTTCCTTGGCCTGGCCAGGGATCAGAGCCAATCAGGGCCATAGGAGGTTGGCTGGCCAGGGGGAGGGGCTGCAGGAGATTGGACAACAGGGGGAGGGACTTGAGTAGTTGGCCTGCCAGGGGGAAAGGGCTGGAAGAGCCTGCGGGAGGTTGGCCAGCCAGGGGAGGTTGGCTGTGGGAGCACACTGGCTATGAGATGGCAGCTCCTGCATTGAGCATCTGCCCCCTGGTGGTCAGTGTGCATCATAGTGACCGGTCGACTGGTTGTTTGATGGCTTAGGCCAGTGGTCTGCAAACCTCGGCTCGTGAGCCATGGTTTGCTGCTCTGTTGACTAATGACTTTACCAACCACTGGTTTAGGCTTTTATATATATATATATATATATATATATGATTTTACTTTTATATATTTTATTTTGCATACATATAATATCAATATATTCATTATTGCCAAATAGTGTCTGGCACATGAAAGAAGGTCAATAAATACCAATTCACTTCCTTTCCCCTCCCCTGGCAGGATAAAAGGCTGGCATGGCTGCTATGTTTGGAGCCCTAGGGGACTGATGGGGAGGTAGAGATGAGGCAGTGGGGAGGGCAAAAGGGATGAGGGTGCTCTAGTTGGGCCAAGAGTGAAGCAGGCCCTGGCCTCTACTTTTGTTTTTCGGGAGAGAAGCAGGGAGACAAACACGCACACTGGGCCAGCCACGCCTCAACAAAGCCTCTGCCCCCCTCCCTGCCTGGCCTGATCCCCCGGAAACAGAGAACCCGGAGAGGAGTGGAGGGTGGGCCCTGCCGCCTGCTCTCCGGCCAGCGTGTGTTGGCTGAGCCAGGACATCCTCTGGCCGCGGAGCCCCAGGCTCTCCCTGGCCTCAGACCTGAGGGCAGAGGAAGGTCAGGGTCAGGGCCCAGGAGGGAGGATGGATAGAAATAGCATCCCCTGCAAGGGCAGGGCCGCCCTGGCAGGGCTCCTGGAGGAAATGGGCCTTCCTGTCATTCACCGTCAGTTCTGCGGGGGCCAAGTTAAACAACGAAGACTTCCCCACATCACACACCTCACGGAGGCAAAACGTGGACATCCTGGCTTCCAGGCTGATGCCCCCTGCCCTCCTAGCCTAATAAATGTTTCAGGCCAAAGGAATAGATCTTAGGACTCAGCACGGAAGGGATCAGAGGTCTGTGGACAGACCTGCCAGCTTCCTGAATGGTGAGCTCAGCTGGAGTGCTCTCCTCTCTGGCCTCGAACATCCCATCTACAAAGCAGGAATAGGCACCTCTGGGGGATACTCGGGCTGTGTGTAAGCTAAACACTGGGGCCAGTGCCAGGACCGCAGTGGCTAAGGGTTCAGACCAGGCCGGCCTGGTAAAACTTCAGCTTCTGGAGAAGGAGATGGGGTGGGGAATGGCCACCTCACAGGTGTTACACCTGAGGCACTTTGCCTGCACCTGGCACATGGTAATTGCTCTGTAAGTATGAGCAGTGATTGGTAGGTAAGTCCTTCTGTATCTCAGTGGTAACTTGAGTTAGATCCCAAGTCTTCCTTCCCCGTAATAGAATTGTTCATCCCTACACTTGCTGCAACCTCAGGTGGGCAGTGACTGCCCACCCCTTGACCTTGGGTCTGACCATGAGGCTGGCTTTAACCAATGGGACATCAGAGCAGAGTCACGAATGTTCCTGAATGTCCTTATGAAGGCCCTCTCGTGCTCTGGTCAACTGCTGGGAGAAAATCAGAATAGCCACTGTCCCAGGATAAATGCACAGAGCTGAACACAGGTCCCAGCAGCTAGCTGCTGGTTCAAGAAGAGAGACCCATGGAGCAGACTCAACCCCGACCTGCAGCTGGAGCCTGGAGCCCAGGGCAGACCAGCCAAGCTGCAGTCCACCCCACACCCTTGAACATGAAGAGAAATGCTGCTTTAAGCCACAGAGGTTTGGGGTCTTTCGTTATGTGTCATTATTTTGGTGATGATGCCATTCTACCATGAGCAAGAGAGGCTAAGGGACCTGCTGAAGCTCATGATGTTGGCAGGCAGCGAAGTCAGGGCTGGAACCCCAGACAGCCCCCCTTGAGCATGCCCTCAGCTCCCTCCCCAGCATGCGATGGAGGTGATGCCCACCAGGAGCTGAACAGGCCAACACCTGCCTCAGGTCCACACCTTCCCCGAGATGGGGCCTTCACTAGTGTAGCCCCATCAGACTGCTCAGGCCACTAACCTCGGCGCTGGCAGCAGAGCCCAGAGGAACACAGGATGCCTTGCCCTAGAGGTCTCTCTCACCTGGGCCTGGGCACCCTGCTTTATCGCTTCATGCTTCCTTGTAGGAACAGACGGAGGCGAGACGCAGGAAGAGGATAAGCAAATGGCAGTCGGAAGGGACGGCTGCCAGGCTCCTGCTGGGCCAGCCTGCCTCCTGCACCAGACAGCGGGCAGTTGGGGATCCAGATGCTTCCAGTAAATCTACATGCACTTGGATTAGCAGGCAGAATTCCCTGGAGACAGCAGGCTCCTGGGAGCAGGAAGGGACAGGAGAAGCAGGCAGGCGGCATTGATTCTCACTGACTCATTCCCCAAGTGATTCTCCGTCGGGCACAGGGTCCTCGCCTCCTCTGAGGAGGCCGCTGTTAGAGCAGAGACTGTGGCGTTCACAGAGGCGGGTTCCAGTTCTGGCTCTGCCTCTCGCTGGCGACATGGCCAGAAAGAAGGTCTTGGCGCCTCCATACCTGGTGTGCGGAGAAAGGACTTAAAGACCCACCCCCACGGTTGCTATGAGGAGGACTTCATGGGTTCTGAGCACCGAGGCCTGGTGGAAACTCTACGGCAGCGGAACATGCTAACTACTGTTGTGTTAGTTAGTGCCAGAGGCACACACACACAGCACTCATTTCTGATGAAAATACACCGATGCGGAAACCAGGTAAAGCACACACATATCCAATGTGGTCCCCTACCAAGTTCAGGCATAAGGGATCCAAGAATGGCAAGTGGGTGGCAAACGCGCAACTGTGGCAGACATCACTAATCGGTTTCAGCACTCTTTGCTGATCAACCCGGAAGGGACCTCGGCATCCTGCCAGCCCAGTGCCCTGGCAGCCACTATCACAGGTCTGAAGCAGCACTAACGGGAAAACCTATTTATCTCCCTGTCTAGACTAACAGTCTTGTTTTACAGAGAGGCCCAGAGCGGGCAGCAGACTTGCACACACACAGGAAGGCCAGACAGTCGCTCAAGTCCCTAGATTCTGGTGCTTTCTTTACCGCACCAGCTTTTCTCACACTGACGTGGATTTTGTTTCCTGGACATACATGGGAGAGGAAGAGACTGATCTTCCGTCTCCTTAGTTCAGTAAGACGCTCCGTCTTCTGCTGTGCCCTGTCCCCAGCCCTCTCTGCTCCGGCCACCTAGCCTTCTCTATGTCCCTGCAACATGCAGTCTTGTCCCCACCTTGTTGCCTTTGCTTGCCTCTTTGCCTCCTAATATCCCAGGGCTGGTGGGCTCTCAGGTTCAATTCTCAACTGCTCCTCTTCAAAGGAAGTCTTCCCGATCACTCGACCTGAAGCGGCTCACCCCTCAGCCCCATCACTGCGGAACCTTCCTGCTGCAGCTCCCCCACTCCCCCCATTTCCACCTCAGGCCCTTGGCTCTGGCCATTTCCCCTGGCTGGGATGTTTTTCTGCCAGTTCTTTGCATGGCCAGAGTCTTCTGAGGGTTCAAGTCTTCACACAAGAATCACTTCACCAGGGAGACATCGGGGGTCTC